>CAUYSK010097934.1:0-77069 GCA_963575035.1 Avahi laniger | reverse complement strand
GCATGCGCCACCATGCCCGGCTAATTTTTTCTATATATTTTTAGCTGTCCAATTAATTTCTTTCTATTTTTGGTAGAGACGGGGTCTCGCTCTTGCTCAGGCTGGTCTCGAACTCCTGAGCTCAAACAATCCGCCTGCCTTAGCCTCCCAGAGTGCTAGGATTACAGGCGTGAGCCACCACGCCCGGCCAGAAGACACGATTTTTAACAGCTACATGATAATTCATCGTGCGGCTATGTCATAATTTATGTAACCATTTCCTTATTAGATATTTAGGTGCTTTCATTTTTTGCTATCATAAGTTATAATGCAATTAACATCTTTGGAATCCGTTAAAAATCTGATAAAGTGACCAACATTTAACTTTTTTTTTTTTTTAATGAGTAAGACTTAAGTATCTAGTCAGTTTTTTGGGTAGAATATCTGCTTCCCTACATCAGATATGATTATACAGTGTTTTATTATGAAATTTAAGTAGAATAATATAGAGTACCTGATTCTGCTTTGACTAATCTCAGACTGAAAAAAAATCCCATTATTAGATTTTTCTAAGATAGCATTTTCTCATTTAAACTGAATAGAAGATGAGTAGTTCCAGTCATGTGAGAGTAAATTTTACCTGTTCAACTCAATTCTGAGTCAGGTATTGGAAAGTTCATATCATGATGTATTTTAAATATAAAAGCAAAATTGTCAAAAGATAGTCTTTTTTTTTTTTTTTTTTTACCTTGAACTCCTGGGCTCAAGTGATCCTCCTGCCTCAGCCTCCCGAATACCTGGGACTACAGGCACACACCACCATGTCAGGCTCACTTATAAATTTTTTGGTAGAGATGGGGTCTCACTGTGTTGCCCAGATTGGTCTCAAATCTCTGGCCTCAAACAGTCCTCTTGCCTCAGCCTCCCACAGTACTGGGATTACAGGTGTGAGCCGCCTCACTTGGCCAAAAGAATATAATCTTAATAAGCATGATTCCAGGGTCCCCCTGGATAGGCATTTTCTCATTTGCTCCTGTGTAAAGACTAGTCCAAAAAATTTTCAGACATGAATTTCTTGAAATTATGGTTAAAAGAAAATAGAGATGAGGAAAAAAACCCCTGAGTTCTTACTAAACAAATGAATGTTTTGATTGTTGATTCTGGCCGGAAACTACTAATAAGAAAATCAGAGTTTAAAAATTCTGTCTTCCATAGACTGTTTTTTTTGGTGGGCGTGGAGACGAGAGTCTTGATTTTAAAATTACTGTAGAAACTATTCATTGAGCTCCCTTCCCCTAACCAAGTGTTCTAGTAATTGTAGCTCCATTCCTTCCATTAAATACAGTGACTGACACCTCCCCACCCCCATGCCAGATGTCTGGGATTTCTGCTCCCACACTGGAGTCGCACACTTACTGAAGGTCAAATGTTTGCTCCTTGACCTGTTCATTCTGGTTTTGTTATGGTAATTATGCAATTTCATTAAATACTGTAGCAACTGATGAACCATGAATGAAAAGAGAAAGTTCTCTCTATGAAAACTATACACTGAGTGCTTTGGAAAGAGTGAATTATTAATAACCTTCCTAGTGAATTAGATGTGGACTAGATTGGGGGGAAATGAAGAATTCCAGATGGATTCAGCTCTCACATTGCTTGTCCAGTGTCTAAGTTCTCATGCCACGTGAAGGGATGTGGTCTGTGTGAAAAAGAACTTTTGGAATGCGAGCTAAAGGACCCATCCTCTTAAGAAAAAAACCTTTACCTTAAAAGAGAAAAATGGACACCTACATATCTTTAAGATGTTCAGCGTCTGTGCACATCAACCAAACTGCTCAGTTCCCTGGCAGCTATGCTTCTGATCAGGGGGGCGGGAGGTTCTGTGCAGATCAGTGGGTCTAGGGGAAGGCCAAGTGTGACAATCCCCCTGCTTTTTGGAGACTAGGGACAAAGGCAGTTAACATTGTGATCAGTGTGCATGCCCCATCCTGTCTTCCCAGCCTCATTCCTCCCCTCCTCCACCCCAAGTCCGTAATTACTGTAAGGCCATTGGAATTACTAATAGTAAAATAACGTTTTCCAGCATGGGCCAGTTATCAGAACTATTCATGCCTATTATTATATTTACTTATTATTGACACCGTTATCCAAATAATAAGTCCAAGAAATGAGGAGGGCTTGGTTTTTTTCCTCTGAATATTAGGAAATAACTCTTCTAGGAAGAACCAAACCAAATCCTGGTATGTCGTGCCTGCCAGAACCAGAAAACTGTAAAATCGCGTGTCCCTGAGAGCACTTTATTTCTTGCCTAGGACAAGTCCCTTTATTTTTGAGCCTAGCTTTTTGCATTTCTGTGGCTGGTTACACTTAAAGTGAATGACATACTCATTTTTAGATTCACAGGGAGGCAGCTCCATTGGAAGGGATTGTTTGAGTCTAGATCCCATTATCTGCTCCTTTCTAAAGGAAGCAAGTTTCTTCTCAAGATGGATTTTGATGTCTCCAATCAAAAATAACTATATTAATCTGATAGTTCAAGGTGTAACAGGTTCTACTTATTGAGTGGGTTGTTTTGGTGGAACATTTGATAAGCAGCTGGTAAATTTCCTTCCTGAGTAGGCTGTAGCCTTGGAGATGGTTTCACACAGCCCCCGGGATTGTTGTATTTTAGGACAGTTTCATAATGTTCTCCAATTCTTTAACTATATTTTCAGATCATTAATTTTGTCAGCGTTTCTAACAGTCCAACGGTTAAGTTTTTTCAGCAAAATTGAAGATTTTAATTGAATTAAGCCATATGAGGTTATGTTTACAACACACCTCTGCGATACTGTAGGCTTGGATTACAGGCTTCATTTGAAAACCTGAATTCAGTTGAAGACTGTGGTGAAATTAGTTTATCATTAGCAAGATCTTTTTACTGAATGAAGGTGAATTTGGGCTTTCTAACCTAACCTTTAATATAAAGCCCAGACTGAAATTGCATGTGACTTCGGTGAGATTTACCTTGAAATTAATTGGCAAGATAAGTCAAGTGTAGTACAATAAAAGGAGACGCGATTAACCTGGCTGAATGCATGCCAGCCCTCTTTATCACCTAATCCGTAAGCCTGCTTTATTGAAAGTCTTAATGCAATCCGCACCTTTCCACTGGTAGAGGAGTACAAAAGCTAAGATTTGTTTCATTCTTCGTCTTTGTATTATAGATAACTTTGAATTTAATTTTATCTGGAAAAGAAAAGGTCATGCAGTAAATGCTCAATAAATGTTAGCAAATATCATTGAAATGTGGAAGATGCTGAAGTGAAGTTTTTGGATCGCTACCAATAATTTGTCTTATTTTAATCTTTAAAGTCATATCGGTTTTGATTTCTCCCTTTTTCTCTCTCTCGCTTTTTATTTGAAGATCGGATGCAGTCCGTGTGTAGTGGCTGCACTGCTTCAGTACGGAGTGAAGGGCGCCCCCTGGAGTTGGGCACTGTGCAACTCTCAGAGCCTTGTGTAGGAGGATGATCTCCTGACCATGAGACTCTGAAGGTCCAGATTGCCCTTTGATGGTTGTCTCCCCAGAGCCTGGCGCAGGGAGGGGCTTTCCTAAGTATTTCTTGAATGAATGAATGAACCAACCAGCCACTGTATGGGTGATTGTGGCCATGATGAGCTATAGTCTAGGGAGGGGAGCTCCTGAGTGATTTTAAAAATACATGTATAAATTATAGTGTCTTTACGTCTCTCATGACAGCAACTGCTCTCACATTCTGATATGTTCTCTACGTGGGAAAGGGCTGAATTTCAGCTGAAGAGAAAGGAAGAATTGCACAAAGCCAGCTTGTGTCTGAAGTTTGTCATGTTTTGTCACAGTAATGGGTAGCTTTGCCTTAGAGCCATCATTGTCATGATCTTAATTTTTCCCCGTTACGTTTCACTGCCCAACCATTACCACAGCTGTGATAAACTAAGAGTGCAAGTAGCTTCCCAGTGGACATCTGGTTGTTTGTAATAATAAACAGTCATCTATAATGTTACTGTTTAAAAATTTATTCTAAACATTTAAAGAAGCTAATCCTCAGAAGAGTTAGCAAGATTTTAACCATAACTGACACACAGTGGCCTCAGACCTCAGCCAGCAAGGTTCTTGGGGCTGAAATTGGGCTCTAAGTGATGTGCCTGTGCCGGCCTGGTCCTGTGCTGGGTTTTGGACGCGGGAATGAATAAGACATGGTTCTGCTCTTGAGGGGCGTAAAGTCCTCATCAAAAGGGTGGTTATGAGCTCAAATGTCATTTCACTTCATCTGGAAAACCGTTCCAGTTATTAATATGTCAGTCAGGCTCTGGCAAGGCACTGTACGTTCAGCTTGGGGGATCTGAGAGGAGTTGGAAAAGTTGCCCTCTTTACGTGCAGAGGGCAGTGAGGAGATGCCTGAAGGGCTGGTGCAGCCATGTCCTCCTCACCTCAGGCCTGAGGACGGGGCCGGGAGTGGAGAACCCAGAGATGACGACAGGGCTGCCTTGGATGGATGGAGGGAAGGAGGGTCTGGCCCAGGCGCAGCCACTCCCCAGGGAGCAAGGCGCCTGCCCCATTTCACCCTGCTGAACCCAGCCACAGCCAGAGGGCACGTGGCCTGTTGAAGGAGTCAATACATTAATAGTTCAGCCAGTTGGCTCCTGGGTCACAGAGCAGGATGGGAGTGGATTTCAAGGACAGGTGGAAGATTCCAGCACTGTACTAGTTTCTTGTGGCTGCTATAAAAAATTACCATGGCTTAAAACAATGGAAATTTACTCTGTCACATTTCTGGAGGTCAGAAGTCTAGAATCAAGGGGCCTGTGTTCCCTCTGCAGACTCTAGTAGGGGAGGATCCTTCCTGGCCTTTCCAACTTCTAGTGGGCGCTGGCTTCTGTGGCTTGTAGCTGCATCACTCTGTCCGCACCTTCACATGGCCTTCTCCTCTGCATGTCTTTTACACAGACTTTCATCATTGGACTTAGGGCCACCTAAATAGTCAAAGATGATCTCTTCCTTTCCACATCCTGAGCTTCATTATATCTGCAAAGATCTTTTTCCAAATAAGGTAACATCTGCAGGTTCCAGGGATTAGGATTTGGACACATCTTTTGGGGGGACTACCATTCGGCCCACTGTAAATACTCCATCACTCCCAGGAGATATTCTCCTTCATGACACAGCAGTAACAGATTTTGTGAATCTCCATTTAATTTGTTTACGAGATACACACTCCTAAGAGCAGGGACCTCACCTTTCTTGTTCACTTCTCCACCTTCACTACCCAGTATTTGGTGATGCTTGAAGAAACCTTTTTGTGGATGAATGACAAGCACAGAAAACTGCTATACGAATACAGTAAAACCAGAGATGTGCTGCGTGAATACACGGCACCCCGTTGAGTGGAATTGTTTCTGCTCAGCAGTGGATTGTGTGGTGTGTGAATTACACTTCAGTAAAGGAGGGCCTCAGAGAGTGACCACCGGGGAGGGTTTAGCTTTGTGTGGGGCTGGGGGAAGGTTAGAAAAGGCTCAGAGTCATTGCCAGGGCCTTGGGTAAGTGGAGTTTGCAGCAGAGATTGGGGCAGGAGGGTGTTCCAGGCTGAATCGCCAGTGTGAACAAAGTCCTGGGGAAAGAGCATTTTATCTGCCAGGCTTGGATCTTCCTTTTTTTTTTTTTGGAGACAGAGTCTCACTTTTTTGCCCAGCCTAGAGTGAGTGCCGTGGCGTCAGCCTAGCTCACAACAACCTCAAACTCCTGGGCTCAAGCGATCCTCCTGCCTCAGCCTCCCGAGTAGCTGGGACCACAGGCATGCGCCAGCATGCCTGGCTAATTTTTTCTATGTATTTTTAGTTGTCCAATTAATTTCTTTCTATTTTTAGTAGAGACGGGGTCTCGCTCTTCCTCAGGCTGGTTTCAAACTCCTGAGCCCAAACAATCCGCCTGCCTCGGCCTCCCAGAGAGCTACGATTACAGGCGTGGGCCACTGCGCCTGGCCTAGGCTTGGATCTTCTGCTTGTTGTTTAAGAAAATGTTTTGCTTGCCAAATGTGATCGTTTACTTTAAATACTAGGCCTTCTGAGAATGGTGGTAGGTGAGAGGGCATACGTCTGTTTTTACCTTAAATAACCCAGCCCAAATTCCAAGTACTCAATGGATTTTGAGCGTTTGAAGAACTTTTGATACTAAGAATTTCCATTCATTTGTTTAAATTTGATAACATAATTCAATAATGTCAGTTACTTATTTGTGATCAGGATTATATCAGAGTGTAAAGGGGGAATAAGGGTCTGCTATGAGCATCTTTCCATGTGTAAACTAAAAATAAAATCCTAAGCCCCCTGCTGACTGAATGGACCCCCTCCTTGGCCAAGAGGATCCCAGAAAAACCTTAAAACTGAGTTCCTGGTCGTGATGGGAAGGGAGGTCAGACACACCTCTGTGTACCCACTCCCTTTAGAGTTTAGACACCACAACTGCCCAGCATAATATAATGTTAAAACAGAGGTCATAGACTGACTCTGTGGCAATGAGGCACTGAATTGCAAACGGCACAGGACCTAAGGTTAAGGGCAAAGGTTAAGTCACACCTGCAGGCCATCAGTTTGCTTAGCAGATCACTGTGAGTGAGCACATATTGTAGCTCCTCTATGATGAGCAGACTTCCTTAACTTCAAACACTCATTTCTGGGCCAGGCGCAAGGCATTTATTTCTTTAACCAAATACAAATTAAAGAATCTCCAAACCTGCTTATAAACTATCTGGCCCCGCTTCAAGATGTCCTGCCTTTTCAGGCCAAACCAGTGTATACCTTCCATGTATTGATTTATGATTTTACCTGCAATTCCTGACTCCCTACAATATGTAAAACCAAACTGTGACCCAGCTGTCCCAAGTGCAGTTTCTCAAGACCTCTTCAGAGTGTGTTCTTCAGGCCATGGTCCTTCTTACTGGCTCAGAATAAACTTCTTTAAATTATTTTACGGCATTTAGTTTTTTCCAGTTAACACATGCAAAAGATTGAGCTTGGAGATGTGGACAGGGTTGACTGCCTCGGTGCTGAGGAAAGCACAATTACAATTACAGATGAAGGAGCCAGACTCTGGCCTGCTTGAATCACAGTTTCACATTGTGGAAGTGTCTGGTTTGGAAAGCATCCACTAGAAACCCAAACCCTGACCAGGGCGGCCAGCAGGACTGCAGGCAGTCTCCTGTCCCCGTCCCAGTGCTGTGTGCCTCTCCTTTGTAACCATTCCTTGTGCAGAGGTGAGGTTATGTTTTCTTCCTTTCTTTCTTTCTTTTCTACCACACCCCTCAGCCAAGATAAATAATGACATGTACATTTGAGATAGAATGTACACACTTACAGAGATAGAATGTACACACTTAGATAGAACGTACACACGTGCAGAGAGAACTGCACACATACAGATAATATTAACATAAGCTCCCTAAGAGGAAAGGGATCTCCACATTTCTGCCTAGACAAATATATATGAGATACTTTTTCTCTCTCTCTTTTTTGTTTAAAAACAAAGCCAGTTTATTTTCCTAGAACCTCTGCCCTTCTGATAGTACGAATATCCAACAAGGGTTTCTTAATTAAAAATGACTGTTTCTGTGAAGTTATGCATTCTTGTTATAATGAATCAAACACTATGATAATTAAAGGTAGAAAGGGGGAAGTTTTAAAAAAATCACACGATTCGGGGCCTTGCCGTGCGAACTCTGGGCGGACGTTCCTTGGGCCACAGAAATAACCTGATGCGAATGGGACGCTGTGACAGATGCCGTTAGCAGGCATCTTGTTTTTCTTTGATTTTGAGAAGAAAAAGAAACTGAAGTGAAACTGAGGGCATTTATAAAAATGTTTCTTCACCACAGAGAGATTATTTCCTGAAAAGACTTCTCTATGGTTAAGAAAAAGGATCATGAGAAATGTCAGGAGGTCAGCAGCGCTGTTTTCAATTTCAGGTGTTTGTTGGCGCCTACCGTGAAGACGAGGACATGAGCAGCTTCTGTCTGGTTTTTTAGTCCGATGGTCCCTAAAATACCTCTCTAAGCATTCTCAGGTGGACTGCACAGACTGGTCACAGACATTGAGGCTGGGCTCAGCTTGAGAAGGGCAGAGATCTGCTGCTTGTCACCCAGAGTGACTGCCACCTGGGCCTTGCGGAGTGGCCTGTGCCACCCCCCAGTAGGGGCTCCCAGTCCTGTCCCAGCCAGCTCACCTTTGCTTTGCAAATGAACAAGGCTGGGTGTTTCCTCCCCATTTTTCTCAGCTGGAACAACGGAAAGGAATACTGAGAGGAAAGTCTTTGTACATCGAATGCAGCATCAAAGGTGTGTTCTGGGGCTGTTATGAGTATTGGAAGAGCTTTATCCAATGCTTAAACAGTTCCTATCCTTTAAGCACACATGTCCTGGCAATTGTCCCTGTTGCCATTGTCCTGGAAGGTGCTATGGGTGTGCTCTTGGTGGCCACTTAGAATTTACCGGTATTTCTATTACGTAAAAGCATCTGAATACCCAAAGGATATAAAATAAAAATTGTAGCCAGTATAGCAGTCATCAGTTGGAGTTTGATTTGGTCTCTTTTGCTGGCTGGTGACTGGCTTTATGCATCTTATACAAATGAATTGTCTTTTTTTGCTTTGAGACAGTCTCACTCTGTTGCCCAGGCTACAGTGCCGAGGCATCAGCCTAGCTCACAGCAACCTCAAACTCCTGGGCTCAAGCTATCTGCCTGCCTCAGTCTCCTGAGTAGCTGGGACTACAGGTGCGTGTCACCACGCCAGGCTAATTTTTTTTCTATTTTTAGTAAAGATAGGATCTCGCTCTTGCTCAGGCTGGTCTCAAACTCCTGACCTCAAGCGATCCTCCCGCTTCAGCCTCCCAGAGTGCTGGGATTACAAGACATGAACTACCGGGCCCAGCCTGAATTGCCTTTTTGTTAAAGCCCATGCTTCCTTGTGTTCCTCTCTTCTCGGACTTTCTAACATGTAAGACAAGTGATTTTGACTTGACTAATACCCTGTGGAAATAAGGTGTTTTTTTTGTGGATGCATTTTATAGTGAAACTGAAGCAGTGGTTTTCAGCTTATCTGTATGAATAACCTGGGAGCTTTGAAAAAAGTCACCATGCCTGGGCCCCTCCTAGAGAGTCTGACTGATGGAGGTTGGGGTTAGTATGGGCCCCCCGCCACCCCATGGTGATTCGAGTGCACACCCGAAGTTGTAAACCATTGCTGTCAAGTGACTTGGTTAAGGGAGCCCGTCCAGTTCATAAATGATTTGAGGCACTTATGCTTGACAAACATAGCTCCCTTTTTTTACTCCACATTTTCTTACCACCTTACTTGCCAGACTTGCCTTTGAGTGACTTTTGCCTTTTTTGGGGAGAGGGATTCTGATTCCTTCAGCAGATCTTTACCAAGTGATAAAGTGTGTGAGGTGCTTGGCCATGCAAAAGACAAATGCGTGGTTTGTATTCCAGTGGGGAAGACGGAGCAGGGACAGTTTACCACTCCCTGGTGGCAGTTAATGCCCCCACAGAAATGGGCACTGTGACAGAGGGTGGCTGCTGGTTTAGGTAGGATGGTCAGGAAGGCCTCTGTTGAGGATGAGCCCAAGGCCTGCCTGTGTTCTCAGAACTGACCCGGGGAAGGGGCAGGGGGACCAGGTCACGTAGGGCATTACAGATCAGGGTTGCCGAGTTTGGTTCCATTTGTGCTGACTCAGTTTACGCAAGAAGAGGTGCTCCTGTTCCTCAGAATCCTCCGTGCCTGACTCTGGGCCTGGCACATGATAGTTGCTCAGTGAATATTTATTGAACAAAGAATTAACTGAAGTCAGAGTGACAGAGTACGCAGAGCAGTGGGTCTGGGAGCAGGAACCAGAGCCCTGGTCCTGATCGTGGCCTTGAACACACTCAACATCCGTCAGATGGGACTAGCATGGGAGAAAGATCTCAGCAGCTGTTGGTTTATTTATTTATAATTAAACTTTATTTTGGGATAACTGTAGATCCACATGCAGTTGTAAGAAATAATAGAGAGCGGACGTGGTGGTAAATGCCTGCAATTCCAGCCACTCAGGAGGCTGGGATGGGGAGATCACTTGAGGCCAGGAGTTCAAGACCAGTCTGGAGAACATAGCAAAGCCCTGTCTCTCAAAAAAAGAACAAATACCCATTCATGGATCCTAGTCTCTCCTCTAGGCACAGTCTCAGGAGAGGTGCATCTGATGTCCCACGAAAGGGGAAGAACCCTCTTACCTCTCTCCCTACCTCACAGGCCTCGAAGACATCATTTTATTTCAGTTCAGAATGGAAGCACATTGTCGGAGCCCATCGAGGTGTCTTCCCTCTGTCTCCCCCTCTGATTGCTCTGAGGCTCAAAAGCCCTAAATTAACAATTATAACAAATCAGCCGCCATTTCTTGAGCCCCTGGCTTTAAAGAACAGTGTTTTTAGCTGGTCGCAATGGCGTGTGCCTCTAGTCCCAGCTACTCGGGAGGCTGAGGCAGGAGGATCGCTTGAGCCCAGAAGTTGGAGACCAGCCTGGGGAAAATAGGGAGACCCCCATCTCTTAAAAAAAAAAAAAAAAAAAAAAACTGGAAAGAAAGAATACAGAGAAATCCTGTGTCCCCTTCATCCAGTTGCCCCCAGTGGTGAGATTCTAGTACATGCTCCCAATATTCCTACCTCAGGGTATTGACACTGAGACTGTCAGGACACAGAACATGGGGACATTTCCTTCACCTTGGGGATCCCTCACGTCGCCACAACCCCTGCAGCCACTTCTAATCTTTATTTTTGTAATTTTGTTATTTCAAGAATGTTGTACACATGGAATCATGGCGTGTGTGGCCCCTTGGGATTGGCTTTTTTCACTTAGTGTTATAATTTCCTGGAGCTTCATGCAAATTTTCGTGCCTGTCAACGGTGTGCTGCTCTTTTATTGCCGAGCAGTATTCCGTGGTGTGGACATCCCACGATGTGTTCAGCCGTTCACCCATTGAAAGACTTTACTTCAAGATTTTGACTGTCACAAATAAATGTTGCTCTGAACATTCACACTCCAGTTTTTGTGTGAACGTAAGTTTGCATTTCTCTGGTATACGTGCCCAGGAGTACAGTTTCTGGGTCATATGGTGGTTACATGTTTAGTTTTAGAAGAAAGGGCTGAACTCTTTTCCATAGTGGCTGTACAATGGTGCATTTTTGTTTGTTTGTTCTTTCAAATGGCTTAATAGTGGAAGGAAAGGCGGTTGTGGGGGGCTTGGTGTATGAAGCCATGGGAGCACGCTGCTCTGGTGGACGGGGAGGTGGAGGCGTGGCGGCCACCCCCCTGCTCACCAGGAACCCAGGTGAAACTTGGTCTTTCCAGCCCCAGAATTATTCTTGCTTGCTAAGAACAGCCCTAATTGTGGGGACGTTCCTAGCTTTTATTTTATAGTGTTGAGCTAGAGGTTTAATTTTCCATTGTAATTTAAATCCTTTCCATTTTAAGCTGAGCCTAATCTTTATGGCCCTTGGGCCCAGCTGTCACAGCCTAGGACTTACAGATTATGTGTCTGCTGAATAGCCCCTTCCCGCTGGGTGGCTAGGGGTCTCCTGAAGGAGACATTGATCCAAGGGCTTTTTTCTTTGTTCTCTGACTTTGGGTCTCTTCACTGTGCGCGCGCGCGCGCGTGTGTGTGGGTGTGGGTGTGTGGTATTTGTGCCACAAGTGCACTGGGAATTGTGCAGGAGCAATAAATGGGCATGACGGGGTGGGGGACGGGAGTGGCCGGGAATCTAGACCCGAACTACCGAGAGGAAGGAAGTCGCAGCAGAAAATAGACTGGGTGCGGTGGTAGAAAATATCAAGGGGAAAATGAAATGCCTGGTGTGGGGTGAAGAAGAGCCTCTTAAGGAGAAACACGGCACCCCCAGGGGAGGACTGTGTGCTGTCGGAACTTACCAGTGCGAGAGTGAGGTGGCAGCTGGGTGCAGGAAGGCGATCACGAGGGAGTGAGAGGGGAACTGCGGTGCGGATGCCATTTCTGTTTAAACACGCTGTGGCTAGTTTTGTTAGGAGCCACCTTACCTCTTTCTCAAACCTTCCATTCCCCCTTTCTCCCCTAAGGTCTGGGCAGGTGGCTTCTCTACCTGCCAGGTAGCCTGGCATTGCGTGAAAGGACAGAGTGAAACCCCTTTGGGCAAATAAGTCCCTCTGCTCACCCAGCTTTGGGTTGGCTCTCCTGATGACTGGCAGCCAGGAGCTGGTGGCAGGCACGGGAGAGACGGAAGAGCCAGGGTGGCTGCAGATGGAATTTATGCTCAGAGTCTCTCAGGCTGGCTGGTTGGCTCTCTAAGCCTCATTATGAAGCCTGAATTGACGTCATGCCAACTGGCCCCCCTCTGATAAAAGTGATTCTTTAACTTCCTCTGGAGCACCAGAAACTTGTTTTGAAAAAAATCTAGCTCTAAATCTTTACAGCTGTTTACTTCTGTAGGCACAATGGGGAATTCAAGTCACAGTGTAGCCACTGAAGGGAGAGCTTAGCACGGAGTCCCAGGGCAAAGCCCGTCTTGGAGACAGGTTGGGAAGGAAGTTGGCCTTGCTCTGTTCGAACAGGGAACAGCATCCAAACGAGAAACCACAGGGGCTGGAGCCTAGGCTGGTTGCACCTGCCCGGCATGCGGTGCCACCTGGAGACCAGCGAGACGGCAGCAGATGCTCCTGGAGTGGGCATGGGGACCTCTGGGACTTGTCTGTGAACTCACACACTTTCAGTTCTCACCTTCCTGTGTGTTCCTTCCTCGCAGACACAGAATATTCAGCTTAACAAAGAAATGACGCTCGCCGGCAACCGGAGCCTGGCAGAAGGAAACCTTTTGTACCAGCCCCAGCTGGACACTCTGAAAGCACGCTTGACCCAGAAGTACCAGGAACTCCAGGTTCTCTTTGAAGCCTATCAGATAAAGAAGACCAAATTAGGTATCTTTTTGGGGTGATCTTTTGAGACTAAAGAGTTGAGGGAAGGTCACATTTGCAAACTGTTGCCCTAGCAGGAAAAAAATATTATTATGGAAAAATTTCAGGTTAAGACAAGACTCTATAGCAATGAAGAAATTGTTTATATGTAGAACGTAGAGGGGTCCCCAGGCCTGCTGCCTGTCTACACTGTGGGCTGGGAGGGTGGGACAGACAGCAGGACTGGCCCATCCTCCCAGTGGCTCTGCCTGGTGGCAGCTTCTGCTGAGGCGGGCCCAAGCCCCTGAACACCTCTGGGGTCTGCAGCCCGAGCAGGACAGAAGCGTGGGCACCTCAGGGTCGTTACCAGGAAAGGGGGAGGTTGGGGAAGGAAGGTTGGAAGTTACCAGTTTAGAAAAGAGACTTAACCACTTTTTAAATTCAAGACTCTCTAAAGCCTTCTCTCAATAGCATAGATAAAAGGCAGTTTTCTGAATTATGATATTCAACAACTGTTTGATGCTGCGTTTGACCCTCAGAGTTAATGGTGGAAAATGTACATCACTGAGACGCTTTATTTTAATGTCACGTTTTAATTTGCAGCTGTTAAGAGGAGACAAAGGAATTGAATATCATTCAGAGTCCTGAGTGCTTCTGATGTCTGTCAAAGGGACTTAAGATTAAAGACAAGTTGGGTTAAAAACCATTCCCTTCAGTGAGGTTGACAGTGATGTCTCATATCATTTGCTATTATCCCCTCAATATCTCTATAACGTCAGTAAAAATTTCCCGTGACACGCCCAGCCATAATGAAGAAAAGTGAAAAGACTGGCAACGCGCTGGTGAGGGCGTGCAGTTCACGGTTGCTGGCGGGGTGTAAACTGGCGCAGCCACCTTGATAGGGCTGGCTGCTGGGCAGTGCCTACGAAAGTAAGATGCCCGCTCTGCGATCCAGCAGTTCTGCTCCTGTCAGAAGATCGGTGCAGGAGCATTTGTTGTTACCTGATTTGGAAACAATCTAACTGTCCATGTACGGAATGATAAATATATGAATTACATCTACACAATGGAATACTAGGAAGCATTGAAAAGAAACGAATTGATGCGTTGTCAGTGTGTGCGAGAACGGGACCGCAGAGACGTGGTGGAGCAAGAGCAGCCAGCACAGGGCTCTCACTGTCTGATTCCGCCTGTGCCCAGTTCACCGCCAGCAGCACTCCTGTGGGGGGTGGGCGTGGGGGAGCCCCGTGGGCAGGCTTCGCGTGAGATCCGGTGGCGGGGCTGGGGGTTATACCTGTGAATGCCTGAGGCATGCACTTCGCATGTGTGTGCTTCGTGTGGGTCATTACTCAGATGTGTAAAGGAAATACAGGTTGCTGTGTTACCATCACACGTTCACAAACAGCCCGCTGTGCAGGGCAGATGGTGACACTGGATGCTGATGTGGGCTGCTGGCACCCAGGCGTTCTGTGCAGCCGTCCTTCTTGTGGATTTTAAGGCCTTTACTTCCAGCTGTCAGTAGGTGTGACTGTCCTGTTGCCCTTCCAGTTGAAATGACTCTTTCTCTGACAGAAATGGGAAGGTGTCGGGGTGGGTGTCATCAGCAGGGGCTGTCTAGATGCCCCTCACCGGGTCACGCCTCTCGCTTCTTCCAGATAAACAGTCTAGCAGCGCTTCCTTGGAGACCCTGTTAGCACTTCTTCAAGCAGAAGGGGCCAAGATTGAGGAAGACACTGAGGTAAGTAAAGCCAGCCAGCCTTGGCAGAAGTGCCCCAGGGCATGGTTTCCTGGGTCTTGGGTGATTTCCTCCAGGGACAGGAGGCGGTGCCTCCCAGGCATGCAGGCTGTGTGTGAGTGGGCAGCCCGGCCTGTGGTCTGGGGAAAGTGCCCGGCAGGGGTCGAGGGAGCAGCAGGGCAGAGAATCAGCACCGACCCGTGAATGCCAGCGGCAGGGTTACTGTATGCTGTGCTCGTGAGTCATCTGGTGGCTGCAAAGCCTTTCAGGCACGGCCAGCTGAGTGCTCGAGGCTTGAGCCTTGCAGGTGATGAGGAAATGAGTCAAGGTCAAATGTGCAGTTGTAGCAAGTCGGGGCCGGCAGGGTGCTGCCGAGATCAGGCTGTGTTGATCTGATTAACCATTAGGCCTTGGGGGGGTCCTGACAGACACAGGCGAGTTTCTGTCCTACTGACCCATCGGGGCGAGTCTGTCAGGGTGCAGCCAGGAGGAAGCAGAAAGGTGTTGGCTTCCTGCTGGCTTAACAGAGGGCCAGGGGACCCTTCGTCTCAGCCCGGCTACCCCAGGCCTGCCGCCCATCCACGCTGGCGGTTAGGAGGGTGGGGTGTATAGTAGGGCTACCTCCCTCTCCTCCCAGTGGCTCTGCCTGATGGTGGCTCCTGCCGTCAGCCTGAGCCCACGACCTCCAGGCTCTGTAGTGAGTGGCGCAAGTGTGGACAGCTTGGGGTGGACGCCAAGAAAGAGGATATTGGGAGGAAGCTGGGATGTTGCTTCTGCCTGTGCCCCGGACCGTGAAGGGAGCTAGACTGTCCCCATACCCAGGCTTCTCCTGCCTCTTTCAGAACATGGCAGAGAAGTTTCTGGATGGAGAGCTTCCTCTAGACTCCTTCATTGATGTCTATCAGAGCAAACGGAAACTGGCCCACATGCGAAGAGTAAAAATCGAGAAGCTCCAGGAGATGGTGCTGAAGGGGCAGAGACTCCCGCAGGCCCCAGCCCCGCTGCCACCCAGGGTGCCCGAGCCGGCGTCTGCTGCTGCTCTGCCTTACCCCACCCTGGAGGCCAGCGGGCCTCCCTCCGTCGTGCCTCGGCGCATCCCCCCGCCACCGCCCCCGGTGCCTGCAGGACGCTTAGCCACCCCATTTACCGCCGCCATGGGCTCAGGACAGGCCGTGCCCTACCCGGGATTACAGTGTCCTCCCCTGCCCCCCCGAGTGGGCCTCCCGCCCCAGCAAGGATTCTCTGCACAGTTTGTGTCGCCGTACCCGCCAGCTCTGCCCCAGAGACCCCCACCCCGGCTGCCTCCACACCAGCCGGGCTTCATCCTCCAGTGAGCATCATCCTCCCGTGAGCGCCAGCGCCCCGTCCTTCCTGGGAGACACCCTCTGCCCATCATGCCACGTCTGTGCTGAAGGCTCCGTGCCCTGGGCCAGCGTGTCCATCTGATTTTAGAACTGTAGGTCCGTGGGGAAGTAGAAGTAGAAGCCCAGGTTTTGTACACTTGAGGCCATTGTGTGTGCCGGGTCACAGCCCGGCCTCCCGTGCATTTTGTTGGTTTGCATTCTTGGTATGATTTCTGAGAATTGCAGTGTTGACGGACTCATGCGCTTGGGAAGAAACAAAGCCTCTCCCATTCCCACTTAGAATTACGGTCCTCCCATCGCAGCTTTATTTAATTGAGCATGGTTAACGATGTGATGTGTTTTATGTTCAAAAGACAGTTCTGTGTATCTTGGCCCACTGGCTGCTACAGCCCTGGTCACGGTCGGCACTGTTGGCTGCCCAGAAAGGGTGCCGGTGGCTGGGCCACGATGTGCAGCTCCGTTGTGCTCCTGGAATCTGGGGTAGGTTGTCACAGTCACCTCCATCCCCTACCTGGCTGCTTCTCATGCCTGAAAGCCACAAGCAAAGTTTGCACTTGGCCCAGGGCCGGGGAGCTGCGGCCCCGGGTGCAAGGAGACCGCGGGAGCTGGACTTTGCACAGCAAACCGTCGCCAGCTCCTCCCCTCCCACCTAGAGCCGGCCCGAGGGTTTCTATGAAGAAACACTCCCCCGATATTTTTACTACCTGTGTAATATTCCTGTTTTATATTTGGAAAGAAAACTCTTTTGACACTCCCAAGACCATTCAGGGAAATTTTATAAAAAAAAACACATTGTTTTGAGCAGATTGAAATGCAGATGACGTGAATGCAACTTCCTTTCTCGCAGGCAATGCATGGTCACACCTGCGGGTGCCCTGCTGTGCCTTAGCTTCACCAGGTGCCAGGACTCAGATGCCTGCAAGGGGCTGGGCAGAGCCGCCCCCCCCCCGGTGCTCTGCATTCTCAGAAGGGCTTGTTCGAGTTCACTGTTTCGATGCAGGTGGAAGAAAGGTCCGGCCACTTCAAACCAGGATTCTCTTAGCCCATGTTCTCTTCCTCTGGCTGGCTGGCGGCTGGGCCTCGGGCGAGTGGCCCAGGGTGCAGCGGTGCTGCAGGTGTCAGGCGGGGCGCCAGGAGGGTTTGGAGAAAGCCCACCCCCTGGGATTGAGGGGTGGAGGGTACACTGTGGCAACCTACACCGCCTCTTCCTTTCCTTCTGGGATATGTCTCCGTGTGCCACGTGTGCTGAATCCCGGGTCCCAGCTCGGGGAAGCAGCACCACACACCTGTTGACAAAAGCCTGTGTGCTCATTGGTGGAACTTCTGGCCCTACCTTCAGCTGTCAACTCTCAGGCAGCCAGAGCCTGACCTGTGACTGGCTGCCAGCTGGCTGCCACCCAGGGTGACAGAAATAAGGCGGAGCTGAAACAGGGTCCGTCCCAGTGGCCCACGGTCTGCGCCACCAACTTTTGTCCTCAATTACTGTGTACTCCTGCTTCCGGACTTGAACTCTCTTATAACTGTTTTTTTAAATAAAATGGAGCCGCAAAGGATGATTCACTGCCACACCAATCAGGTGGGCTTGCCATGTTCTGTGAATCTCGAGCGAGTGGTGCCACCCACCTCCAATACCTCTGCTGCCGGCCTGCCGTTGGGGATGCCTGCAGCCCGGCGGGGGCCACGGCCAGACGCAAGCTCGGTGTTGATGTTGTGCAGGCCGCCAGGCTGGGCCTGCTGTCGCTGTCCAGGGCCACGTCTGGCACTGTGGTTGTAAAGCTATAGGACCCTTTTTAATAAATAGAGAATTATTAATAATAGTCCTGTCACTTATTTGCCTGGGGTTGTGGATGTTCATGACGTGTTTGGTTTTAAAAGTCATTGATCAGAGTTCCAGCCGGGAAGGTGACCGTTGTTGAAGTTAAAAACAAAAGCCTCCGAAGACTGAAGGCTCTGCCTGTCCAGGGTCCCTGATGCTAACAGCAGGGTCTTCTATTCTCTTGGATTTTTATAAGAGAGTCTGTTCATAAACACCCATGACGGGCAGAAAGAAGCACATCCTCCTGTGTGTATTAAAAACCTGTGTCTGCAGGGCCAAAGCTGCAGTGTCGGGGCTTGGGCTGTTTTTGGCCTCTCTACACGGGTCACTGCCATGTGCTGTACCACCGATGGAGACTCGTTAGGACCTCTGCTTGTTTCAAATGGGAAAATTTCAGTGGTTCTGACATCGTGCTTTGGGGACTTGCTGACAGGTGTTTTAAGGGGACACAGTGGCCCCTGCCCAGAGCAAGGCCCAGAGGGGTGCTGCTTCCCTCAAGGCTGGGAGGGGTCCCTTTCCAGCCCTGCCTCCTGTACAGAGCTCCACACCTGTGCCCTTGCGTGCCCACCGCCTGGAATGAGCTGTGCGCCTGTGCCCTCGTGTGCCCACCACCCCGGACGAGCTGTTTATCTGGGCCACAATGCTTGTGCCAAGGACTCTGGAAACACCAAGGTGGGTGCAAGCTTACCCATTGCTCTCTAAATAGGCTGCCATTCCTGGCACATCATTGTGTCATGAGGCTGGGCAGGAAAAATTTGTGGTTTTCCTGTTAGGAAGAGGGATATTTTTCCTGAGAAATTGGTCTGCCTTTCTTATAAAAGTGTGTCCCATATTTTCTCTTTTCCCAGTGGCTGCTAGGAAGCTTATAGCTGAATCCATCGTCCACCTCCAGTGAGGATGCTGGACTGCACAGTGAGTGCTGTGATTTCTCATCAGCTCCGCCCATTAGATCCTCCCCTCCGAGAGCAAAGGTACCAGGGAGGGGCGGTGACCAATTCCAGGGTGAGTAGCAGATGGGGGTGCCGAGGCCATACAAGGCTTCAAATTTCTAGCCCAGCACTCCTGAGGTGGGGTCTCCAGTGTAAGATCTGATCATTGAGGACTTAAAAATGCCAACTCAAGTTTCCTTGGATCATTTAAGTACAGTCAGCTCATGCCAGCTTGCACTGGTTTATATTTAGCAAAGAGAATCATTTGCTTTAGTGTTCTCTGCGGCTGTTATGCCTTAAGTGCGGGAATGAGGCACAGGCTCCGTCTCGCCAGCCCTTATGTTACAGTGACCACGGTTTGTGAAGCACTTTCACACACAGGGTCCCGTCTGCCCAGCACAAGTGGCTGGGTGTGCAGGAGCCACCTGCTCTGGAGCCATCCAAGGTGACTTTCACCCCTGACTTGCACTGTCCTTTTGTTCCATCAATGCTGGTGACCTGGGGACAACCAGGCAAGGCTGCCCTAGCCTTCTCTTTGGCATATGCTCCTGGGGAAGTGAGTGCTGCAGGGCCAGCTGCGCACTGGGACCTGGACACTCTGCAAGTCCTCTAATAGAAAGGCTGTGTGTGGCCATGATGGTTGAGGCCAGACCAGCTGGAGTCAGGGTCCCTAGGAAGCTTAGGAATTGTCAACAAATGTGTGGTCTCAGACACGCCGAGGGGTCAACAACCCGTGGGGACCCTGAGGTTCTTGTCTTGGGAATGGAGATAGCCTGGGGGTGGTGGCTGACTCCGGGCCACCTGCGTGAAAGGAGAGCCCTGTGGCCTGTAAATTGCCCAGAGATGGGGGTAGGCACTTGGCAGAACCATTAGCAGCAGCACTAGTGAGGTTCTCTGTGGTTCCAAGGGCTCTAGTGTTATTACAGGGTCCCCTACCCAGCACCTGGACAGAGCCTGGTGAGGTGACCAGCACGTACCCCTGGAGAAATGAGCCAGGCGCAGCCCCTCACTCTGGGGCATTGGTGACAACAGTCAAGGTGCACTTTATTGCCAACAGAACACTTCAACACGAGGAAGTACTAACGAAGCGGCTCTGCCCCTCCCAGACTGTGCCCAGTATGCACAGGGCCAAGGTGGGAGGGCAGGGTGCTGGTCCAGCCTAGTGCTGGCTCTGCCCTCCCAGCCTGGTCCCCACTCCCTTTGGGCTCGGGAAACACATTCATTCAAGTTGGACAGTGGCAAACAAAGGCAGGCCGGCCTTCTCCAGCCCCAGGCCACCCTGATGGGTTTCTGGGCTTTTTCTGGCTGAGCTGGAGAATGCAGGGCAGGGCCGGCCAGGGGAAGGAAAAACAGGAAACAGAGGGTGGCTGCAGATTCCAGCCAAAAGTGGAAACCCTAGGAGGGAAGGCAGCACCTGGGCTGGGCTGCCTGCAGGCCAGGGGCACCTGCCACCTCCCTGCCTTGCTCCCCAGACAGCAGCCACTTCTGACCTCCTTCTGGGGGGCTTGCAGGGATGCTCTAGGGCTGGCCCAAGAAGCGAGCAGCACCCCAGCCCATCATCTGCTGAGACCACATGGCCTGAGGGTCTATGTGGAATCAGGGCCCCCAAGAAGGCGGCAGACAGGAGGTGTTAGCGAGTCCAGAAGGCAGGGGGCCCTCCAGTAGCCCTGTTTCCCAGTGTGCTGACTATCAACTTAGAAGAAAAGCTCTAACTCAGAATATTGGAAATGTTCCATATATTTCCTGAAGAGTTGTGGCTCAGGCCTCCTGGGTCCCAGCTGCTCTCCCAAGCTCCTTCTGCAGATAAATAGACTCGAATCCAGAAGAACCATCTGCATGACCCGGGCTCAGTGAGGGCCAGGGACCTTGAGGACACTGACCCAGGCTGGGGGCTTGGCCACCAGGTGCAGAGAGTGAGGCCCCTCGGCCACTGGAGGCCCAGGCCTGTCCACCAGCCGTCCTGCCAGACCTCTGGGGGGGCCTAGTAGTTCACGAGCTGAGCCGGGTAGACACCATCCTTTTTGTCGAGCTGCAGGGGTCAAAGGTAGGTGGCTCAGTGGACATGGCCAGGGGCATGAGGCACAGCCTGGGCCAGCACCCCATGACGTGCCCCCCCACCCAGCCCCCAGTGGTGATGTCCAGCACCTGGTGTTCCTGTCTGGGGACCACACTGGGCTTTTGGGCCAAGGGTGGCTTCTTGGTGGTCATACTTCGAGGGGCGGCGCTGGGCCGGCCTGGCTCCTCCTCGCTGGGTGTTGCCCCTGCCCCGGCCAGCGCGTAGTGCCGCTTCCGCAGCTCCCCAAGCCGCATGCGCTCGGCCTCCAGTGTCGTCTCTAGCTCTAGGACACGCACCTGTAGCCCACACGGCCCGTCAGCACAGCCCACCTCCCCAAGGAGGACACCACCACCACCCGGGGTCCAGCCCAACAGGGACGAGCTCCGTAGCCATGGGCGCCTACCTGAGTCTCCATCTCCTGCTTCTTGAGCTTGATGAGGGACAGGCCAGAGAAGTCCATGGTGTCTGTGGCCAGAGGACACGGGGTAAGTGGGCACAACTCCCGCCCATCCCTGGGAGCTGGCAGTGCCCTCAGACACTCACCTCTATCTTCAATCTGCTCCTGGCCTGACTTAGTGGAGGCCACCACGCCAGCTGCCCTCTCGTTGACGGTGCGGGAACATTCCTGCAGGCGGCTCAGGTGGGGGCTGTGCTTGTCGGCCTTTACCTGGGGGGGTTGTCAGAGTAGGCCCCGGGCTTGTGAGCTACAGCCAGCAGTTCGGGACCCCCCGGACCAAGCGTGGAGCCCGAGTCAGCAGATGCCAGTGCACAACCTTACCTTGGAGGCTGCCACCAGCTGGGCAGTGCTGGCCGCGATCTCATGGGAGCAGACAATGAGCTCTTCATACTTGCCGGTGTGAAGCACCACCCTGTCAGCCGACTCCCTGGGGGGGTGAGGCCGGTCAGGGGCAGGGTCTCTGACCCCAAGGGCAGTGGAGCCACTCCCTGACACTTCGCACCACATCCCTGCTGCCCCCCCCCCCAACCCGGGGCGACGTACACCAGCTGTGTGGCTCCCCAGCCCACTGCCTTGGAGGCTGAGATGAGGCCTTCAGTCCAGCGCGAGTTCTTGGCATAAAATTCCTGCTGCGTGGCTGCCCCCTAGTGGAGACAGGGCAGGATAGGCCAGTCAACAGGGGAAAAGGGGTCCCTGCAAGCCCTTGTCCCCTCACCTCGGCCCCAGGGCACATCCCTGTGTTAGGGGATGGGGGTGTCTCATCAACTGCACACTTAGGGGCCTCGTGCCCCTTTCAGGAATCTGTCCCTTGCTGGCTCAGCTCTGTGGCCTGCCTGGGGAGGTGCTGCCAGACCGCAGCCCGCACAGCTCACCCTGCCGCTCTCCACGATTTCCTTCTGCAGGCTGGTGGACGTCATCACCAGCAGCCGGATCGCCTGCCGAGGCCAAAACGCGCGTGACTCTCGGGCAGCCCTCCAGGTAGAGCCTGCCCTGGGGCCACAGCCACCCACTCACCTTCATGAGGGCCGTGCAGGAGTTGAGGATCCTGTGGGGAGAGAAGGGCAAGCCCAGCTGTTCTCTGAGGCACGGCCCCTGTGGCGCCACAGCAGAGCCCCCCACGGGTGGGGGTGAGGAAGGGCGTGTCTGCTCACTCCCAGGCCTGCCTCTGCCGCGTGCTATGCAGTCAGGGGACAGAACGCCCTGGACCGGGGAGGGCCGTGGGGAACCCACCACCCTATTCTGGGCCCGAGAGCAGAAGAGGGCTCACCTCTCATTCACTTCCAGCTTCACGCCCGAGCTGGCGTGGCGGGCCTGGTTCATCATGTCCTACGCCCGATGACAGAGCAGTCAGTGCGGGAGGGCCCCCTCCCCAGCCTGTGGCCCTGGGGTTCAGGGCAGGAAAGCCAGAGCCACCTCCTACCCTCCCCACTCTAACCTCAGGGGCCCTGGAAAATGCTTTCTGTCCCCTCCCTGCAGGAACTGAGGAGTCCCCGCGCACCAACCTTACCTCGATCCTTCGCACGGCATCTTCAATGGCCGCAGACGTGGCTGCCATCTCCTTGTCCACCATGGCCCCCAGCTCCTCCTGCCGCACATCCAGGCTCTTGGGCTTTAGCTCCTGGGGAAGGCAGGAGTCTGACTTGCGTGGGCTGGATCCCACCAAGCCCACAGGGCTCTGGGTAGGGTGTGGTTCCTGCCCAGCTGCCCGTGGTCTTGCGCCTCACCTGGCCCAGCTGAAGGATGCCCTGCAGGGGGATCCGCACCAGGCCAGGCTGTGCCCGCCGCAGAGCCTGCTGGTCCTGCAGCTGCCCCACGAGCTCCAGCGCCCGGGCCCCACACTCCCTGCAGGTGTCGATCAGGCCTGAGCAGGAAGAAAGCCCCGTGATGTTGCTGCACACAGGCCCTGACGCACAGACGCATCTGCAGGCCCCTCCCCAGGCTGCCGTGAACACCCCATGGGAGGCAAGCCGGTGAGGTGGCTGCCCTGCCGCCCACGACCCACTCACGGTCAGCAGGGTCGGTGGGGGCCAGGTGGGAGGTGGCACTGCCATTGACGATGGTGTCCGCAGCCAGGTGGGAAAACCGGGTCAGGGCTGCCACCAGGGCGGAGGCATCTGTGCGGGAGGACAGCCACGAGAGGCTAGCGCAGGGCCCTCATCACCAGCAGGCTGCCCTGTCTCATCCTCCCAGCAAACCCCAGACAAGGACAAGGAAAGGAGGGCTTGGCGAGATGGTGCGGCCTAGGGTCAAGCAGCCCCAAGGCCGCAGGAACCAAGCCTGGTTCTGTGCGGCCCCTGCCTGTTGGCCCACAGGGCAGGCTGGGCTCCTGGTGGGAGGGGAGGAGCCTCTGCTGAGCTGCCTGAAGAGGTTCCTGGTGTCCAGAAAACCTCCGCCAAAGGCAGGAAGAGGCCATGATAGCTGGCCCCAGGCCCCAGCCCACCGGCCTCCTGCCCTGCGCCCCCACGCTCACCTGCCAAGGAGGGGAGGTACTGGGCATGGCCCTCCTCCAGGGCGCTCACGGAATCCAAGGCAGCCTGGGCCCTGCTCACCAGGTAGTCTGCAAACACAGGGAGAACTGAGGCCCCTGCCACCTGCCTCTGAGTGTTGGGGACGGGAAGGAGGCGTGCGCAGGCCCCCGTTCGTACCTGGAGAGCTGGTGCAGCGCAGGTGCAGGGGATCGTCCAGCCTGCTCACGGCGTCCTGCAGGATGGCCTCGGCCTCGGCAGCGGCGCCCCTCAGCACCGCAAACTGCTCGTCCAGCAGCTTCTGCCGCAGCCCCTGCTCCTGCTGCTCCTGGCGGGAGTGGGGAGAGGCGGCTCGGAGAACACACCCCCAGTTGGGCCCAGCTGAGACCCTTACGGTGGAGGAGCTGCCCTCACCTGGAGCGGGTGGAGACTTCCAAAGAGGGGGCCCCACTGCATCTCCCCAAGGCACAAACTGTTCCCTCTCAAGAGAGGGGTGAACAGCTCAGTAAGAAAAAGATAACCCTGTGATCTAAACAGACATTTTTCCAGAGACGCACCACTGGCCAGTGAGCACGTGAAGGGGCCTACAACATTAGCCCTTAGGGAAATGCAAACCAACACCGCAAGAGAGGCCGGGCACGATGGCTCACGCCTGTAATCCTAGCACTCTGGGAGGATCACTCAACATCAGGAGTTCCAGACCAGCCTGAGCAAGAGTGAGACCTCGTCTCTACTAAAAATAAAAATTAGCTGGACAACTAAAGATATATAGAAAAAATTAGCCGGGCATGGTGGCGCATGCCTGTAGTCCCAGCTACTCGGGAGGCTGAGGCAGGAGGATCGCTTGAGCCTGGGAGTTTGAGGTTGCTGTGAGCTAGGCTGACGCCACGGCACTCTAACCCGGGCAACAGAGCAAAACTGTCTCAAAAAACAAACCCACGAGAGAAACCCCTTCACACCCACTGGGATGGCTACAGTAAAGGCAGACAATACGAAGAGTTTGCAAGGATGTAGATAAATTGGAACTCTCATGCGTTGCTGGTGGGAATGTAAAATGGTGTAGCTACTTTGGAAAAAAGCTTGGCAGTTCCTCAAAACATTAAATGTATAGCTACCACGTGACCCACGTGTGCTAGGTGTCTACCCGAGAAATGAAAGGGCTGGTCCGAAGGCGGGGAGTTCTCTCACTTGATTGTTCACAGTTAGTTACAGACTGAACTTCTTGTTCTACTGCTTTCTCCCCTTCTAACCACTGCACTTAACTAGTCTTAAAAAAAAAAAAAAAAGCAAGCCTTTGTCCGCACAGAAACCTGCACACAAACACTCACAGCAGCCAAAACATGGAAACTACCTCAGTGTCTGTCAGCTGATGACACACCAAATGTGACCTACCCGGATACTGAAATGTTACTCGGCCATGAAAAAGGAGTACTGACATACACCACAGACGAACCTTGAAAACATGAGGCTAAGTGAAAGAAGTCAGTCACGAAGGCCACATGTCATGTGACCCCATGTACACGAATTATCTAGAACAGGCAAATCCACAGAGATAGAAAGACTGGGGATTGCCATGATGGGACTAACTGGTTCCTGGGTCAGGAGTTTCTGCTCTGAGTGCTGAGAACGTTTTGGCAGCACAAGAGAACGTTCTGGATGCCTGCCCCTGACCATGCTAAGCACACGGGCCCAGGCTGAACTTGAGCGCTGCGGCAGTGACGGGGGGTGGGCGGCGGGTCCCGTACCTTCTCTGCCAGCCGCGCCTGGAGCTCGCCCCGCTCCCGGGAGCCGCGCTGCTGCTCCTGGCTCAGCGCCGCCTCCTTCTCACGCACCAGGCTCTGGGCCGCCAGCAGGTCGGCCTCCTGCTGCTGCACGGCCCCGCTCAGCGTGTCCTTCTCCGCGCGCAGCACCTCCAGCCTCGAGCTCAGCTCCGACCCACTCTGCGGACACGGAGCACAGGAGCAGGGCCCCTTCCTTATTTCCGACGCGGGGTTGGGGTAACTGACCACCCCTCATTGGACTTGGAGCTTCTTCCTGAGCGCCCAGGCCAGGTCCTGTCTCCTCCACAGCCCCTGGGACAGGGTCAGGGCTGCACCCTGGCACCAGTGAGGGCCCCCTAAACCCAGTGGCATCTAGGCGTGGCCCATTCCTAGAGGACCTGACTGTCCCACCTGCTCCCAGGACACCCTCCCAGCCCCCGCAGCCAGCAGCACCTGCTCTGTGTGGCTCAGGACCTCATGCACGCGGGCCAGCTCCCCGGCCTTGGTCTCCAGCTCCCTCTTGAGCTTCTCCAGCTGGTCGCTCTGCTCCTCCAGCTGGGACAGGACAGCATGTCACTGGGGCAGCGGGCTGGGCTACCCGGGGCTGAGCCGTGTGCGTGCTCCTGCACACGCACACACGTAGACACGACGTACCTTGAGCTCGGACTCCCGCTTCACCTGCTCCATCTGGAAGGCCAGCTGCTCCTTCACCCGTGCCACCTCCTCCTGGCTCTGCTGCGTCACCGTCAGCTGCTTGGCTGTGTCTGCGTTCTGCAAGAACAGGGGACAGGCTCCATACTCTGCCACTGTCCCCAGCTGGCTCTGCCTGGGACCCGAGCCACCCTGCCCCGCGCAGGCCCACCTTCCGGAGCAGCTCCGCGTGCGTGCTGATGAGCTCGCTGTGCTTCTCCTTCAGCTTGCTGTACCGCGCCTCCGTGGCGCTGGCCTTCCCTACGGGCCAGAGAAGGTGTGACGCTCGGGGCAGGGCTGGCAGGGGCTGTGGGCACCCCCAGGCACGGGGCGACAGGCGCCCTCCACCCTCATCCCACGCACTCTCGGCCTCCTCGCGCAGGCTCTGGCTCCGCTCGCCCTCCAGCTGCGCGGCCCTCAGCTGGGCCACCTCGTGGCGGAGCTGCTCGTTGTCCACCAGGGCCTTCTGTTTCTGCTTCCGCTGCTCCTCCAGCTCGGCCTCCAGCGCGTTCACCTGGCCCTTCAGCTGCGAGATGTAGCGCTGGGCCTGCGGGGGCGGGGAGGCAGGGCGTGGGGCAGGCGTGGGGCCCTGCCGGCCCGTGCGGGGTGCAGCCCGCCCTCCACCCCCCTCACCTCCAGCTTGATCTTCTCCAGCTCGCCGCGGAGCGTCTCCACCTCCCTCTTCAAGTTCTCGATCTGGAGGTCCCTGGGGACAGAGTTCAAGTTCAGTCAACTAGAAAAGTCGAACTTGTCTTCTCCTTGGTGGCCCCTTGGGATTGGGGCACCTCAGGAGCTCACATTCCCCACCCGTGGCCTTTCTAGACAGAAGCGTCCCGAGCACAGCTCAGGGAAGGCCGTCTCCAGCCCCCAGCCCAGGAAGCTCCCCAGGCCCTCACCTGTCGTCCTTCAAGGAGCCATTGGGGGGTCCAAACGTCTGATCAAAGAGGTCAGCCACCACCTGCCATAGCAAAGCACGGTGACCCCCACCCCACTCACCTGTGCCCTCCAGGCGGGGGGCAAAGGGAGGCTTAGTCACCCCGACACCCCTTGGCCTCATGCTGCAGCTGGAGGCCCGACTAGGGGATGTGGGGAGGCAGGCCCGGGGCACTCACCGCCGGCTCCCCGGCCGGGGGCCCGGTGCTGATCTCGATGAGGTTCTCCGGCTCCTCGTCCTCTGGGGCCTCCTCTGGGATCACCACCACAGGCTTGATGTGCTCGGCCAGGGCGGAGGCCCGTAGGAAGTTGGGGGGTCCCTGCAGGGGCAGCAGGTGGGAGCCACTTAGCCACCTCCAAGGAAGCCTGTGCAGGGCCCAGCCAGGACCCCGAGGGCAGGGGCAGCCCCGGGGAGGGCGCAGGTACCTCGGGCAGCCGGGGGATCTGGATGAGCCGCTTGAAGTAGAGCATGTCGGAGGCTCGTCGGAAGAAGTTTCTGAGGCTGTGGGCAGGGAGGACAGAGGGGACGTCACGGAGGAGCCACAGAGCCTCTTCCCAGCCATGCCTCAGCCCTGCCCTCCCCTGGGGCTGGTACCTGTGAAACTGCTCGTGGAACCGGTCCCTGTGGCCTTGCAGGGTGTCTGCCGGGAGACCTGGGGCAGGGGGCGCACGAGTTTAATGGGCCTCTCTGCACACGGCTTCGTGGCTCCCCTCCCCTTCCCTGTTCCTGCACACGCTAGAAGCCGTCAGGTTCGAGATCCCTGGGGACCTGGCCCGTCCTGCGCACCCCCACATCCCTGCGGGAGGGTGCGCTCTCCATTTTCTGAGTCATGAGTGGACAGGACAGCGCTGCAGCCACGTCAGGCCTGACCTTCCCCGCGCCCTGGGCTGATACTGAAACAGCTCACACACCCTAGGCCAGTGGTTCTCAAAGGGTGGTGGCGGGACAAGACCCTGCAAAACTCGGGTGGGACACTCGGGATCGGGTGTCCACAGAGAGTCTACGCACCCTTCTCACTACATCTTTTCTGTTTTGGAAAACAGTCGTTTTTCATAAATTGTATGTTATGTTAATGGGTAATGAGATTATGCTGCTATTTTTAAATCAATAAGAATCTTCATAATTTCTCCATTTTCCCTTGCGACAGCGAACGAGCGTGCAAGCCGCGCAGGCGGCGCGGGCCGGCGACTCACAGGAGTGCAGCTTGAACAGGAGCTTCACCGTGTAGTGGTACAGGTGGCTGCAGTCCTGGATGACCTGGATGAGCGGAGCGAGGCGGCACTGGCCCGAGGACATCTGGGACACGGCGATGGCTGTGTTGAGCTGCCGGAACACTGAGCAGAAGAGGAACAGGAGAGAGGGCGCGAGCCTGTGGGAGCCGGAGACGCAGGCCCGGGCGGCCTACCCCACGCCAGGGCTAGTGCCACGCGCACGGCCACCCTGCCAGGGCAGCTCGAAGATGAGGCGACAGCTTGGGCAGCCGCTAAAGCCCGTCTGGCTGGGAAGAGGGGGACTCCCAGGCAGTTCCTGGACACCGGCGGGCTCCTGGTCTCCAGGACAGGGCCCCATGAGCGGGTGGCTGCCCCAGGCTGTGACCAGATGCTCTCCGAACCAGGTCAAGGGTGAGAGCAAGGTGAGGGCAAACGAGCTCCAGCTCAGCTGGGAAAGGGTTTCCAGAGGCCACTGCTGGAGTGGGCTGGGACGAGGTGCCCAAATGACAGCTCGTGCCCTGAGCCTCAAACCTGCTCCGAGTCGCACAGAGGGAAGCAGGCTGAGGCCCGAGCAGCCCAAGTGCCGCATTTCACAGATACGGGAAAAGGCTGGGCTTCTCCAAAGTCACACAGCAGTGAAGTCACGATGGCTCTGCAAACCCCAAGTGACCCAGAAGCCTCACTTGCACCCAGGGCCAATCTCCCCTGCCCCTGACAATCAGGCCTGTATCAGAACTACCAAGTAGGAGGAACAAAGGACAAACATGAGGCTGCCTCTGCCTTGGCTGGCAGCTTCTCTGGGACAGAGAGAGGAATAACAGAGCAGGCAGCAGGCCAGAGGGAGAGCGGCCAGGGCGGCCCCACTCGGGACAGCCCCAGCTCGGCTCCTGCTCCTGCCTTGCCTGGGGAGGGACCGTTTGCAAACCTCTGCAGTAACAGGAGCGCACCCGGGAGGGAAGGGGCAAGGCAAAGCACCGTCTCTCACCCTTTTTTTCTTTTTTAGACAGGGTCTCGCTCTGTGCCCTAGAGGTACAGTCACAGCTTGCTGCAGCCTCGAGCTCCTGGGCTCCAGCCTCAGCCTGGGTAGCTGGGACTACAGGCAGGCACCACCATGCCTTGCTACTTATTTTTAATTTTTTTCTATACAGATGGGGTCTTGCTATGTTGCCCAGGCTACCTTGGCTCTTTAAATAAATTTCTAATTACTAGTGTCATATTAAATACGTCTTCCTTGTGCAAAATTAAAGCCCACGTAAAGTCCTGCTTTGGGTTTTAGACACGTATATACATACTGTTCTGCGATCTGCTTTATTTCACACAGCAGAATGTTTCTAGATCTTTCCCAACTATAGCAGACTCAGATGCATCTTTCTTAACAGTCGCCCTCCCGTCCCTGCTACACGCTGGCAGCAAGATGCAGCCAGTTCTCCACCAAGGAGCGTTTAGGACGTTTCTGTTTTTTGCTGTTACAGACCTTGAGGCAGGGACCCCTGCACCTGCCACCCGTGCAGGGCCAGGGTTCTCCAGACGTGCTGGCGCCCGGGCCTGCCGGTGTGCCCTTCCTTGCGTTTCGTGGAAACACCAGTGCTACTGGGCGGGAGCACGCCTGCGGGTCTTCTCCACCGCCCCGTGGGGACGGCTGCCTGCCCACACTGGCCTCCTCCCACGCCAAGGGCAGCACAGGGCAGGGACTCGGAGGACCTGGCTCCCACCTGGTAGCTTCTGTGCTGTGAGGGGCTCAGGCTTAGTGCATCTCTGCTAGGACACAGAGCCTGGCACCTGGGCCGCACCCCCGGTCACCTGTCCTCTGCTCCCGTGCCGGGTCCCAGGTGGGCCTTCCCCAGGCAGAGAGGGCCCAGCTCCCAGCCGACTTCTCGTCCATCGGAACCGGCTGCGAGTCAGGCTCACCCAGCCACAGAGCCCAGGCCTGGGGACTCGGGAGCCTTCCCCAAACACCGCTAACTCCTTATAAAAGCATTTGCCACTTGCCCTCCGATGGAGAGCTCTGAGTCACCCGCAAGTTGTTTTGAAGCTGCCACCTAGAACAATCACCCCTCCAGCCGGCCGGGGCCCTCTGAGATTTCCTGTCCGGCTGCCGGGCTCCAAGGAGGGGAAGTCTGACGTGACCCAGAGGCTTTTTAGAACAGAAAATGGGTACGAGGATCCAAACCAACTCGAAGAGGCGGCTCACACCCCATGTCCACACCCCACATCCTCCCTGTCTTGGGGCCACCAGAGTGATGCTCACTGGGCAGGAGGGGTGGCCGAGCCTCCGCCCTGCACGTGGCTGCTGAGGCCTGGCGACCTGGGGGCGGGGAGGCCTCTGCTGCGCTTTGGAGGCACCAGGAGGCCCCATCGGCTGTCCCTGGAGGGGCAGGTGCCTTTGAGGATGTTAAGTTGGTCTGGTCACTAGTGTCTTCCTCCTTGTCCCAACTCTGGGCACAAAGTGGTACCCCCAGACCCCAGTACCTCCTCTTTGGACGGCTCACCTGATTCGGAAAGCTTCAGCTCACAGTCCATGTAGTCAAACATCTCCACGGTGAGCTGGAAGCTGCGGAAGAGGGGGGAGAGGGGGAGGGTTGGGAGGGGGGAAGGGGGATGGGCCCACTGGCCTGAGCCAGGACCCCTAGGAGGGGACAGGGACACAGCTGTTGACACCAGCTCTGGTCAACCTGCCTTTGCAAAGGACGGGTCTTTGGGTAAACAACCCCATCCCTCTACCGCCAGCCTCTTCCCCGGGAGCGTGAGCTTTGGCCTGAGAAGGTCACGGACTCGCTGGGCGCCGCTGCCCAGGCGTGAAATAGCGTGGGAGCCAGCAGGGAACCTCAGGGACGAGGGTGGGCACCAGGCCACTCGCCGTGCAGAGCCACTCACATGTTGTTGACGTCGGTGCCAGCAGCTTTCTCCAACACCTCATCTGTCACCTCCAGGCCCGCGGGGAACTGGGGGTGCTGCGGAGAGAACCCCACTGAGCTGCAGCTGTGCGGGTGGCCTCATGCGGGGCCCCATCCGTCCCCTGCTCCTGCAGACTGTGGCCCGTGCAGGCGACTGGGGAGCTGCGAGGAGGGGCGCGCCCGGCCAGGACAGGGGGAGGCCGGCCCCGTGTCCACGGGAACACCCAGAAGTTGTTCTAGGAGCTTCCTCATGTTCCAGCCTCCTTGTCTTCCCATTGGTCATGGTTAGGACAGGAAGGTGGGCAGACAGACCCACGGACAGGGCAGGTTCCACCCTCGATGTCCCCAGACGTCACAGAGGGAAAAGCCCAGGGTCCCTCAGCCCCACAGCTGCCCGAGGAAAGCACCTTGAGGTGGAAGGAGATCTTGGTGAGCAGCAGTTTGGTGTAGACGTTCACCAGCTGTCCGTACCGGTCGTGCAGATGCCCCTGTGGGAGGACAGCCAGGGCAGGGTCCCCTCCTGTGAACACGCCGAGAGCCACCCTCCCCCAGCCCCAGTCACCTCTTCGTCCAACAACGTCCCCTCCAGCCTCCACCAGCCGCCCTCTTTGTCTCTAGCTTTTCCCCTCAATCTTGCTCCTTGTCGTTCTTGCCAAGGAAACTCTCGTGGGAAGAGAGCTCTCCGTGCAGGGCACCGGGCCACTTCCAAGCAGGGACGCTTTATTAAAGTGCTGGTGCATGGCCTGCCCACGTCCTCCCCCTCGTCCTCCAACACTGCGTCCCCCTGGCCACGCCAGCGGGGCCTCGTCTGCAGAGAGCACCATGGCATGGTTGCCTCACTCAGAGGACACGGGTCAGCCTTCCTGTGGGTCCCTGTCCCGGGCCGCCCTGCTCCTGTGCCCGGCAGACAAGCACCCTGGCCCCGTCCCACCCGGGGCGCCTCTAACTCCTGAGGGTCGTGCAGGGGATCCAGCCACAGGCACCCTGGGCTCTACTGTGTCTAAGAACCGTCCGGCAGGTGTGCTGAAAACACGGATTCCCAGACTTGATTCGAAAGCAGCCGGTCTCGGGGAGCCGCGAGCTGTGCCCCTGCCAGGGCTCTCTGACCACCACTGCGACGCCAGCTCGGGCTCTAGTGTCGCCACAGTCCCCAGCTCGGGGGGACGAAAGGGCCTGGGTGATTTCTGCAGCTGGAGGCCCCGAGAGCTGCGTGCGTGGAGTGTCCCGTGCATCCCACACAGCAAGGCCACAGCACCCAGCACTGCACCGTCTCGCCCACGGCTGCCCCAAATACTCCACCCTGGCTCCGCTCAGCGAGAGAGAGGAGGAAAACCGGCCACCCACAGGGAGCTGCCATCACCCAGCCCCAAAAGCTCATGAGGCCCCGAACGCCGAGCAGCCTCGACCGGACCCCCAGGAGGCGGCACCTACCCACAGGTCTCCGACCTCCCGGATGTTGCTCCGGTACCGCTGGCAGTCGTGCAGCACCTGCGGCGGCGGCGGGGAGAGGGATGAAGGATCCGGGACCTCGCGGGCGGGCGCCTGAGGCCCTCGCTGCCCACGGAGGGGGGAGGGTCGAGGCAGAGGGCAGGGCCGGCCCAGCGCCACAAGGGCAGACACAGGGACACTGTTCCACCTTCCCGGGCCCCCCACCCTCTGTGCTACTCACGTTGGGGTGCCCATCTCGGAGGACCTTGTGCAGGACGTGGCAGAACTTCCAGCTGAGGATGGCGCTGCTGGGCAGCGGCAGCCCGATGGCGTAGGACCAGAAGGTGAAGGCCCCCTTCTCGTGGTGCGTGCCCAGAATGATGCCTGCAGGGTCAAGGCCAAGTGCGGGAGGCAGAGACGCAAGCGTGGGGTAGCTAAGGGCCCGGGTGTTCAGCCAAAGGGCACAGGAGTCAGGGCGAGACACAGGGCAAGGTCGTGTCCCAGGACTCTAACTGGGCCGACGTGGCATTCCCGTGGTGACGCTCAGAGCCTCGAAAGGGGTGAGCCACATGGGGGGCCTGGTGGGGCACAGGCCACAGAGAAGATGCCCCACCCGGATCAGGACCTCCAGACCCTGGTGCAGGGGCACCAGGGCTCCTGCCGAGAAGCGCTGCTCCCTGACCCCGCTGCACCCCCACCCGCCGCCCACCACTGGCCCGGGGCCGGGAGCAGGTGGAAGGATACGCCGTGCGTGCTTCTCCTTCACGGGGGCCTCCTGGCTGTTGATGGCTTTGCTGATGCTGATGGCCTGTGGGGGGGGAGGCGGCGTTCAGGACCCCCGGGCCTTCCCAGGGAGAGACCACCCCAAAGGGGAAAAGGGCGACACAGAACAGGATTCTGCTGCGGCTAAGGTGGGTGTGGCGATGGGGGCAAGGGAGGAGTCTCCCCACCTAAGCAGACCAAGCCCCTGGAGAACCTCCCTTTACGGACGCTGTGCAGCTAGAACCACAGCCACCAACCCCGCCCAAAGCCACCGGGGCACCTCGGGGTCTAGGAAATATGGACAGAAGCTGGGCTGTGGCCCCAGGGGACCACTCTGAAACCACACAAAGAGCACTCCCAGGAGATGAGGTCCCCTGGTCCCAGGCGTGGCCAACGTGGCCTCCTCTGCCTGTCTCCCCGCTGGAAACCGCCCAGCCCGAGCCCTCGAGCCCTCACTCGCGCTCCATGTAGGATGCGTGTCCTCCCCACTCTCCCAGAGGCGGGGCCTGGGCAGTGTTGCGGCTGATGGGATCCACACGGCACTCCCAGGAAACGAGGGTGAGCCACGGTGACGGGACAGGCGCCTGGCAGGGCAGGGGGCAGGGGCCGGGGCAGCGCGGTGCTCTCCTCTCTCTCCCTCAGAGGCCACCACACTCTCCCGCTCTGGCACCTGAACGGTAGTGACCGCTCCTGCCGGCACAGAGACGGCTGCACCGTTAACAGCCTATTATGAAACCTCCTCTGCGGGAAAGAGCAGCCGGGCAGCCCGGCCCTTCCTGGTCAGGCCTCAGACTGGAGCTGGGGGCCGGGCGGCCCCTTCACACGCAGCTCCCCGCAGCCACGCCGAGCCCCAGCAGCCGGGAGGATCCCAGGCTCTCGTCCTCAAAGCCTCGGCAGGCCCGACGCTGGGGGCTGCCTGGCCTCTCGACCCCGTCGCTGCCACGTGTCCCCCAGGCCTCGGCTCCCCCCTCCCTCCTGTGAACAAACTGCGAGAGGCCAGAGGAGCTGCCGTGTGAGCGTCATAGCCCACCGCCGTGTGGCCGTGGTAAAAGGACAAGGACGGTGAGGATCAGCCACTGCACCAACTGAGCCCTCACCACCATGCTTCCTGTGACAGCCCGAGGAAGTGGTTATGATCCCACTTTCTTGGTGAGGAAACTGAGGCACAGAGGGTTGGGGATCTTGTCTGCACGGCTAACGGGCAAAGCCAGGGTTCAAGGCCAGGCTTGCCAGACCCCACGCCTGCGTCCTCAGCGACTCTGTACGGCTCCCAGCTCCTGCGTGGCGAGGGGCTCACGGTGCGGGGATGGGGGCTGAGCCCTCCCCCAGCTCACTCGCCAGGTGTGTCCTGTCTCCGAGGGCTGTAACTCCATCCCCGGCTGCCCTGACACCCGAGCTGCCACCTGGCCCGGAAGATTCCTGGCAGGAGGGTGGAGCTGGAGCGACCCAGGCTGCAGACAGAGACGGAGGCTCTGTCCCGACTCCGGGAGACCCCAGGGAGGGGCCGAGACAGGGGCTCCTTCCCTCCTCCCCGCAACAGGAAAGACCACGTGAGGCCAAGGTGAAGTCACCGCCACAGGCTTCCGTGGGCCTGGGCATCCCCTAGCACCCCCCTACCCGGCCCCCCACGGCCACCTGTTTAAACCTGCATCTCCCCGGATTTATGGTTCTCTCCGGCCTGTCACCTTCTGACGGTGCTTCCTCATTTGTCACCGCGTTTAGCTTGTGTTTAGTTCTGCCCAGGGGCGCTGCTGGAACCCCAGCCCCTCAAAGGTCCCGGTACACAATTTTCACAGCAGGGAGGGGCGGCCCTTGGGCACGGCGTGTCGGCCCCACTTGGGCACGAGGCACAGTCCGCTGCGCACAGGGCCTCAGCGATGCCCATGCTGGCGGCGGGGGACGGGCCCTCCGGGCGGGGTGCCGGCTGGCTCCCGGGAACACAGCCCCGTTGTGTGCAGGGCGGGCAGATGTGTGCACCGGTCTCGGGCGCCGCACAAGGAGGCTCAGTGCTCGCACAGTGGGCGTCTGTGGACACCCCAGGGCCGCGTCACTCTCCCCCCGGGGCGGCAGCAGCCAAGCCTCGTCCCAGGAGAGGCCTCTCTAGCCTGCCCTGTCGGACCTCCCTGGAGGAAGCGGCTCCCAGGACATGGGGCTGGACCCAGCGCTGGAGCTCACGGGGCACTTTTGACATCGCTGCGGGGTTTACAGCCCCGAGGCAGGTCTTGCTGTTCGGGGTCCCCAGGTGCTCAGCATGTCACCCTCACAGCAGTCCCACGGGGCAGACGAGGTGGTCTCGATGGTGTAGGGGGAGCTGGAGGGAGGCCCAGGCTGTGGCTGGGGGCTCTCTGGCTGGCCAGCAGCTCCCACACCAGCAAATTTAACCCCTCGAGGCTGGCAGGTGGATGGCCTGCCACACGGGGAAACCGTCAGATGCACAGCCTCTGAGTGGAAGGGACCCATCAAGGACCTGGAGGTCGGTGTGGAAAACCCAGTGCTGGAGAAGGAAGGGTTGTTAGGACAGATGTGCCCGCCTCGGGGTCTGTCTGCTTCTCAGCACCCCAGACTCCCATCTGACTCCCAGGGAGAGGGGACCTCAGAGCCTGGAAGAGCAGTTTTCACGCAGCCCTGAGAGGTGGGGGACAGGGCAGGAAACCTGAGGACCCAGTGACAGTGTTTGCACAAGAGGAGAGGGGAAGCGGTTTCCTCGCTTCTGAACAGGGCAGGGCAGGGCGTCTCTGCAGGAGGCAGGATGGGGGCTGGGGGGTTCCACGGTGGCCAGGAGACACTCTGGGGACCTGGGGAAGGAGCCGGAGGGTCTGCAGAGACCACTGCAGTCCTCCAGTCTGGACAAATCCACCGAGACCACAGCCGCGCCCGGGGCCACCTGCACACCCTCTCCCAGGCAGCACCCGACCCCGCCCGGTGCCGGCAACCGGAGGGGGGCTGATCTTCACAAGGGCAGCGAGCAGGTGGGGGACGAAGCTCGGGGTACCCACAGAGGGCCAGGGGACGGGAGAGGCTCTGCGTGCTCTGGGCACTGCCGGCACCACCAGGCTCACAGAACACATCATCTGCCACCAGGCAGGCAAACGGGTCCAACGCCCAACACTGAAGTCATCTTCACTGGCTGAACCTCACGCCGTGCCCTGTGTCTCCTTCAGTCCTCGCGAGCAACCCCGGAGCAGGCAAACGGGGCCGCGGAGGCTTGGAGAGGCCTCTCACTCGCCCCAGGTCATGAATAATGAAAACCTCAGCTGAGTGCTTGCTCCGCGCTGGGCGCTGGCCTGAGCACGCGATCCTCCTGCGACCCCAGCTCTCGGTGCGCCGGGAAACCGCACGGCCCAGCAGCTGCCCGAGGCCCTCGGCTCCTGCAAGGCTGCGCAGGACACGCACTCAGGCCACCCAACTCTGGAGACTGACCTCGGGCCCCCGGGCCGCCATGGTTTTCGGGGTGGGGGGAGAAGTGCGTCAGTGCGACATCCTTCTTGTCCCACCACGGGAACCCGCTTCCCAAGGGCCCGCTGGTGCTCACGGAGGACCTGGCCTGCCTCCAAATCAGAGGCAGATCCCGCCGGGGATTTGTTCAGACCCTGGGAACAGAGGTCCAGGGCAGGGGCCGAGTGGCCGCTGCAGCCCTGAGCCCCCATCCCTCAGGGGCAAGGGCGTCTGACTCGGGCGGGGCCTGTGAGGAGGCCTCCTACAGGGACCCCAGCCCAGGGGAGCCCAGTCCTCAGGATACGCCTGGCCCCACCTCAAGGTACCATCAACCCCCTCGTTTGTCTAACAGAAACCCAGCCTGGTGCCGCAGCGGCCCAGAGTCAAGGCTCAGACAACCCCAGGACCGGGCCAACGGGGCCCTCTGGCTCTGGAGAGGCCCAGAGCTGCCAATGGCACTTGTCCCTGGACCAGGACTCACAGGGGACACGCCGACAAACACCTCAGTGAGGGCTGTTTCAGGATGGGGAGGCCAGGGCGAGGCGGGTGACACTCCCGAGGGGTCCCCGGCCAGGCCTGACTCCAGATGGAAACAGACACTGTGAGAGAAGCCAGGCGACAGAGCTGACAGGCCCGGGCCAGCCTCGGGACCCTGCACCAGCAGGCACAGGGGAGCCAGGAGGTGCCGGAGTTTTGTTTGTTGATAATTTACACTCTGTCCCCCCTGCCCCTCCACAAGCACATGCTCCTCCAGTGGCACTTCCAGGGCCCCGGCGGGGGAGGGCGCGCACTCGGCGGACTAGAGCTCTCCCGTGAGCACCGACAGCTTCAAGGCGCTAAGGGTCTCTTTGGCCAGCTAATAATTTAACCACTCGAGTTAAACAGTGAAAGTAACTATAAAACAATTTCTATTTTTAAAATCAACCCTGAATCAGACCGAAGGCTCCTTGTGCTGTTATCGTGAGGCCTAACAGCGGCACTTGGCAGGGCCGAGAACGTTCTCGGAGCGCCAGGGCACAGTGCTGGCAGAGTGCGGGTTATTTTGCTTTAGCGTTTCCAAAGAGTTGTCGGAAGGACAGAGCTCCTATTCAAACGCCTGTGCCCCCCAGAGGCCACTGCTGAGAGGGAACACAGGGTTTCTGTGGCTGTGGGCCGGGACGTGGCCACACGCACCGCGGTGGGGGCCCTGCTCCAGGCCGACAGGAAGTCAGGGGAGCAATTCAACAGGCGTCCTGGTCACTCGCACCCGCCCTGCCTGGTCCTGGCTTCTGCATCATTCCACCATTTAGAAAGCTTCCGGAGGGCATTGCGAGAGCCCGGGGGTGACTCCTTTCGCGAGATGCTGGTCACAGGGTTGCAGCTGCTGCCAGCCCTGCCCCAGGTTTCGTGGGTGACACGCGGGAGTAGGACTGGCCCTGTGTCACGCCTCCGCGGTGCCGGCTCTGGAAGGGACAGGCAGGCAGCCCATGCGGTCTCGTTCCCTGCACCCTGGTGACATCACTCCGCAAACCTGTCTGCCTCACAAGCCAGGGGGCTGAGTCACTCTCAGGAAGACGAACTTATTGCAATTTGGGGACTGTGTTTATCTTAGTGAGAGAAAAAACAATCCCGCCCGGACCACACTTTTCTCCGTGGGCTCCGTCATTCCCTAGAGCAGATGCCGGGGCCTTTCAGGCCTCACCAAGGGGAAGGGAGACCGGCCTCCAGGCAGCCATTATCTCAGCCACCCTTACCGAGCGGCCCAGGCCAGGCACACAGCCCGCCGGGATCTCAGGGTACACGGCTGGTGAAGTCCAAACAGGGGAAGCAAGACCACCCCCCCCCGTGAGCCTGCTCCAAACACAAGCCCACCCCACATCTGCCCACTGCCTTGGGCCCTGCTGGGCCACCGCAGTGTGTTGGGGACACAGGGAACGGTGTGAATAATGCCACTAGGGCTGGAAGCACAGTGGGGCTCGGCAGGAGGCGGCTGCCAGAGTTGGCCTGAAACATGAAGTTACCAAGCGCAGGAGGAGCACAGGTGTCACCAACAGCGTAGCCGCGGCGCCTTCTCCTCCCGGCTGTCTCAGGCTGGCCGCTGGGTTTCCCTGTCTCTCGGCCAAGCAGGCCCAGACCTGACTCCAGAGGCCTCCAGCTGCCATGATCCAGTGGCTAATGAGTTTCCTTCACAGCCTGCATCGTCTGGGACGCCGGCCTCGGGGCCAGCTCAGGGAAGGGGCCTCGTCCGTGAGATTCCTCCCCACTCAGAAAGGCAGGCAGTTCTGCCGGGAGGTCCCACGCTGGCTTCATCCCACACGTCCCTGGGGCTGTGCAACCCCCGCCCCGTACCCTCCTAGGGGACAATGTTGCAGAGGCAGGGCTCCTGCCCTGGGGAGCATTTGGGACGTGAGCACCTGAGGGCTCATTCTTGCAGGGCTGTCCCCCACCTTCCTGAGTCCCCCCGTCCCCACGCAGATCTGCTGCTCACCCCGACAGCCCAGCTCCTGAGGGCCTCGCTCACAGGTGGCCCAACGACGGGCACAGGGCAGAAGGCCAATCTGCTCTTCTGCACTCAGGACACGCCAGGCCCCGTGAACTCCGCAGACCCCCAGGGCATCTCCGAGAGGCGGTGCCGTCACTGCCCCCACCTTCCAAATGAGGAAACGGAGGCCGAGAGCAGTGAAGTGACGGCCGGGGCTGAACCCGGAGCCTTGCTCTTCGCTGCTACGCACGCCACAGCTCGCAGGGGACACAGATGATTTGGCCTTCCCGGAGCACCCCCCAAAGCTGCGGCCGACACACACACAGCAAACAGCCCTCCTGAGTGTGTCGTGGGGGCTGCTTCATGTTGGGACCACCGTCCCAACACCACCTGGACAAGCAGCCGCTCTGGAACACCTGGCTCTGCCGGGGCGGTGACGCGCAGGCAGGCTCCAGGGGGCCTGGCCGTCCGGGAGTCGGGAGGTCAGCGGCCTGAGGGCCTCACCGCGAGGGCCGGCGTGGCTGAACCAAGCAGAGCGCCCGCTGCGGGGCACGTGCCCGGGAAGGCACAGCTCGACACCTGCTACACCTGGCCGGGCTGAGCTGCGGCAGTGGGTAGGAGCTGGTTCTTTCTCTCCTTTGAGCAAGGAGCCCTGGTGTGCCTGTCCCTCCAGTGTGCCAGGTGCCAGGTGCCATGTCTGCACACGCGGACACAGGGGAGGGGCCAGACCCACTCCCGCCCTCAGGACAGTGGCGAGCCGGCGCTGGGTGTGCTGGCTGTCCGCCGCACGGTGTCGGTTTCTTCCCAGACTCTGGGGCCGGGCACCTTTCATTACCATGAACATTTACGGGAGGCGCAGAAAGGGGTTGGCGACCTGGTATGACGCAGTCTTCACGAGACACACCTCAGAGGCAGAGCGGGCGCTCACGTCTGCCTGGCCCTGCAGAGGCAGCTCTGAGGGGGCCCGAGTTGTCAGTAAGTGTTAATCTTTACAGGGTTTTGGTGCCACAGTGACTGCTGAGGGGACAGGTCACAGACCTGGAAAGTCGGACCTGCCAACTGCTCCGCATCCTGACCCCTCCGCAGTGCCCCCGATGGGGGCCTCGCACCCGGGCAGTTTTCTGCCTGCAGGTGACGCCCACCCACGAGGCAGGGCTCGGTCAACTCGTGCTGTAGCATAAACGGTTTCTCTAATCCTAACCTGACAGGAAGCTTCTGGGTTCTACTGCCATATCCTGCAGGGGAAACTGAGGCCCAGAGAAGCACAGGGGCTCACAGAAAGGGAAAAGGCAGGCCGGGCAACTGGCATTTCCAAAACTCCAGCCCGCTGAGCCCTCATCCACGATATGCTTCGAGGCGGCCTCCTTTTCTGCGGCAAGCTCTGAGAGCCTTCTCAGATTTTAAAACTTTTTAGCGGGGGCGGGAAGGGAGAAAGACGGCTGGCCGACTATTCGCCGAGCCCCTGCTGTGTGCTGGCTCCACGCTACGTGCTTCACGTGCCGTATGAATTCGTTCCGTGTGGTTGCCACAACAGATCGCCACAAACTCAGCGGCTTCAAACAACACACACTCGTCCCTCACAGTTCAGGAGGTCAGAAGTCTGAAATGGGTCTTACGGAGCTAAAAGCAAGGTGTCAGAAAAGCTGACTTTCCTTCTGGAGGCTGTAGGGGAGAATCTGTTCCCCCTCCAGTTCCAGGTGGCAGGGGACACCCACCCCCTCGGCTAGTGGCTCCTTTCTGCATCTTTACAGCCAGCAGTGGTCAGTGGAGACTTTCCCACATTCCATCACTCTGATCTCTCCGGCCTCCCACATCCCCATTTAAAGACCCTCGTGATTACAAAGGGCCCACCTGGTAACCCACAATAATCGTCCCAGCTCAAGGCCGGCGCATGAGCAACCTACACGCCCCTTATCAAGTGAGACCAGATTCACGGTTCCGGGAACTACGGCGGGACACCTTGCAGGACCGTTGTGCACCCTACCAGGCAGCATCACAGCTCGGAACCTATCGGGTGCATGGAATTACCCCTAGTTTTACAGACAAGGAAACAGATTTAGGAGTTGAGCAACTCACCCAGGGGCACAGACTGGAACTCAGGTCCACCTGCCTACAGGTGTGTTCCATGATACCACACCGTCTTTTTAAAGGCACAGGCAGTTTTCAGGTTCAGAACACAGCACACTGTATTCTGTAGTTTCCTGTACTCAGAATACAACGGCAACAACTGAGCCGGTAGGTAACATTTTGTCACTTCCAGTTTGAAAAGGGTTTTTTTTTATCACCAAAAGGACTGAAGTCTTGGGGAAGAAAAGAATAATACACTAGTTTCCTGGACTCTACCCTGGGATTACACCAGGGCTGTCCGGAAAGCATCCAGCCACTGTTAATATACCAAGAACAGGTCCAAGGCTGGGTATTTTCTGGGCAGCCATCGTGCACACACTCACCATGCACCAGCCACCAGAGGGAAATGTGGCTGCCCTCCCTTAGCACTCCTGATCGCTAACCCTGGAGACTTTTGCAAAGGTGTGTCCTATCTAGAAAGCTCCCGGAGAAGCCTTTCTCTTCCTCTGGACCCAGGAGCCAGGGAGAGGAAAGAGGCTGGTGCACCTGGCTGTGGTCCATGTCAGGACAGGCAGTGGACTCCAAAGGGAAGCTGGGTGCCTGGATTGGATGTGCTATTTTCTGTCCCAAGATTCGCAAACAGCAACCTCAGCTCTCCAGGTCCTTTCTACCACAGGGCCTGGCTGGCAGCTCACGGTATATTTCTGGGAATGATCTAATTAAATATTAACCACGCACAAAAGCTCATTCTTACATCCCTCGGTAAGTCACTGTGAAGACAACTGAACCCAAACTCCATCTTTCCAGAAAAAGGGGCCCTGGAACGGGTTAGTCCTATGAGATTCACCCATTACACAGCTATTCATCACCCATTACAAAGCACCCCTCTCAGACTCTGAGAAAAAACCCAAAAAGCAAAACAAAACAATCCACCTTCTTGTGTACCAAATCAACCACCAAAATGTGTGGTCCTAGATCAAAGATGCTCTCTCTTTGACAGACAGGAAGGTTGCCCTTGACTTTTTATCATTTCAGATTAACATCAATGAACTTGGCCCCTTAAATTCTATCTCCTCTATGCAGCAATCAGACCTTTTTACTTATATCTCCTCAAAAGCACGGGAAAAATCTAAAAATCAGGGAATGAACAAAGTTTTCAACAACACTCAGATTCTCTCTGTCCATTAAAGTTTTCTCCCTATGCTTCTGGAAGTTTCTGGCACACTTACGTATTGATGACTCTAAGTTAAATGCCACACTTGTTTTTCTGACGGGCTATCCAGGCTGAACCAGATGATGATGATGACAAGGATCACAAGGATAAACTGACAATTTGCAGCCAGGCTGGTTCCAGCACTTGGCATTCACGAAGCCTTGGTGTTTTGAGGTTTTATTATCGCTTTCATTGTCAATCACAAACACAAGGGTGAGAAGGTCTCCCTGTGTGTTCTCTCATTTCAGAATGAAATCTCTTGTAGATTGCATGTGCTAACTTGATTTGAAAGTAACCCCAGAAGTCCCTGCAAGGACAAGCAGGCAGGAACTTGCTAATGCCAGCCCCAAATGCAAATGTCACCAACCAGCTTCAGACAGGGGTGGAAGGGGTCCTCTGGCTTCCTTTATTTCTAAAGTAAAATTTTTCAGCCATTTCAGTCTCGGTTGACCTATTTTGGCAAATAAACAGGTATGTCCCCTACCCCCGCCCGTCCCCCAAGCCAAAGAACACCTCCGAGTTTGTAAAATAAAAAGGAACAGGAAACCAGAAACACAGCAACGCCTCCATGGTGCGTCCTGGGCACAAACACATGCACAAATGCACACCCGCGCCATTATTTAATTTTTAAAACCACCTTCCCAGGATAGCAGCATCTGGAAGAGATGTCGGCGCGTGGGAAGTGCAGGAAGGGAGCCCCAGGAAGTTTCTGTCAGGCGCCGGTGTTTAATGAGGGGGTGTGAACCTATTTATACGTGGGCCATCGCTCGGGCGAACAAGTCTGGCGACATACGTGAAACTTTTCACCAGCAGATAATAAGATATTGTGCGGCCCTGGAAAACAGCTCACGAGAAAAGGAAGCAGGGAGTTTCCTTCAAGGAAATGCACTGCACCCCCGGGCGGGGGCATCTGCGTTCAGGGCTGGGAGAAGGTGGCAGCAGCCCAGGAGGGCCCGCCCGGCCGGCGGGAGACCCAAGCGGGCCGCGCCGGCCCGGGCGCACCTGGGCCCCGGGCACACCTTGACCGCGGGCCCCCTCGGCCCCGGCGCACCCCGGGCACACCCTGAGCCCCGACCCCGCCACCGCTCCCGGGCCACCCGGTCCCTGGCCCCCCGCTGGCCCCAGACCCTCGGCCCCGACGCTTCTGGGCCCGGGCGCCCGGCGGGAGCGCGGCTTCCGGTTCACCTGTGCGCCGCCGCTCGGGCCGCGGAAGCCGGCGGGGGGCGGCCGGGAACCCCTGAGGACTCGGGTGGCCGCAGGCCAGAGCCCCACGCCGCCCCCAGCCCCCGCCCCGGCAGCTCCCCGCCCCTGTGGGACGCGCGAGGGGACAGGAGACCCAGGCCCGCCGCCGCCCGCTCGCTCGCCTGGGTCTTGTCGAACTGCTCGCGCTCGGCCTCCAGGCTGTGGCCCGGCCTGCGGCTCAGCACCCGCGCCGGCACGTTCTTGATGCTGTTCATCCTGCCGCCGCCGCCCGGCTCCGCGCCACTGAGCGCCAGCCGGCAGCCGCCCGAGCCTAGGCGCCGCGAGGACGCCGCGCCGCGCCCGCCGCCCGCCGGGGAGGAGCCCGCGCCCCGCCCGCCCCGGCCCGGGTCCCGGGCACGCCCCTTCCCCGCCCCCCGGTTCCGGCACGCCCCTCCCCCTGCACCCCTTCGCCCCCACCCTCACCGGACTCCGGCCCCCTCCTCCCCCAGGACACCCGCAAACGTCCCCCCGCTCCCCAGGCCCAGACACGCCCCACCCCCCCTGCACCCCTGCACAACCCCCCCTCGACTCCCGGACACGCCCCGCCCCCTGCTCACCTCCAACTCCCCCAGGACTCCCGGACACGCCCCGCCCCCGAACTCCCCAGGCGGGGGCGCACCTCTCACCCCCACCCTAAGCCACGCGGAAGAAACCCGCCCTCTTCCTTTCTTGTGGGATGGGGGCACCGGCAGTTCCCTCCCCGCCCGGCCACAACCCGCTAGGACTTGTCCACACCAGGCCAAGATCTGGTTAATTGAAGAAAATTTGGCCTCTGTGAGTCTGGTCAATGGCAGCACAAACAGACTTATTTTTTCCCCTTTCTGGTCTTAATTTACGTGTGAAAGTGCACCCATGTGAGCGCTCCCTTTTTGCGCATCTCTGACAAAACTGCAGCTGTCGGCGGTTCACAGGCAGTCGGCTCCGCCACCGGACGCCTCGCCAGGGACCGGGGCAGTAAGGGCCGGGGGCTGGGGAGCAGCTGGGCCGGACCGGAGCGGGCAGATCGGAACCAAACCCGGAGCTGGCCCAGCCAAGGACGGGGAGGAGATGCCTCAGGAGGGGCGGGAGACTTTTAAAACTATTGGTCACAAGGCTGGAGTAAAAAAATTGATGAAAACCCAAAGTCCCCCCAGGCGTAGCTCTCAGATCATTGTTACTCTGTGTCTGCTGTGCTTAGCTTTCCTACAGGAAGGCAGAGGCGACATTGGGCATAAACAGCCCTGGGCCTCCCCTCGCTCTTGGAGGGGAGGCAGAAGGAGTATGATGCCACCCAAACCTGCAAGCTGCCCCCCAATCCCTCACCCTCTAGCCAAGACCTGTCACCCAGAGCCCTATCCGCCAAGGCTCTCCTCTGACGCCACTAAAAAGAAATTAATCATGCTTAATCTAATTCCAAGCTCTAAAAAGCTTCTTTGCCAGAATAACAATAGAATGACAACAATAGCTAATGTTTTGAGTGCTTAGTATTCGCCAGGCCCTGGTAAACCATCACAAGTGTGTCTCGTTTATAATCCTCCGCAACTTAGTCAAGACCTGTGGTCAAATACAACCACCGTCAAGGGACACCGGCCGTTTCTCAGACTCCTTTTTCCACATGGAGCAAAGGCAGTTACCCTGTGACCTTGACGTGCGCAGCATCCTCTCGTAAACCAGGCAGCACCCTCTGGGCCTAGAACATCTGCCTCGGTGACTTAATAGCAGCAACCAGCTACCGCTCTTGAACAATAATAGAGCTTACTCCTGTGCCCGGCGCCATGCCTGCCATTTGTTAAACAGCATCTCATTTAATCTTCTGTAACGTCGGTGGCGGTGTTTTTACAGACAGGCTCAGAGAGTTCGGCCCGTGTTCACACAACTGGGAAACTGTATTCGGGATCCAGACTCAGATCTGCCGCGTTTCGAAGGCCGTGCTCTCAGCAACCAGGCCACTTGTGCTGTATTTGGTGGCCAGTGACGTTTGCTACTATCCCGCCATGGGTTTGCTCGGGGATCCCAGAGCACTTTGCTAATATATGTCCAATGAATTGTAATTTATCCGCCTATAGGCAAGACTTTGAGCTACTAGAGGCCAGAGAACACCGTCTTACTCAGTTTTCTATCTCAGCGCTTGGCAGGGTGCCCGGTGCTGAGCAATGTTCAGTACATGCGTGTGAAATGAGGGCTGAAAGAGGAAACGAACACCCCCAGAATTTGGTATACTTCAATGTACGCGTTATTTTGTGAAACAGCATTCCGGGGGACACAAGGATGCTAACTTTCCCGCTCCTCATTGCTACGGTTCATCTCTGGGGACATCTTCAGGCAGGTCTAGCACTGCCTGGTCCAATACTGAGATTCTCCCTGTCACCAGATTCAGGGTGCCACTTTGGGATATCTCGAGGGCTGTTTCATCCTCCTTCCCAGGGTATCACAAAGGCAAAGCATTTGGGATACAAATTGGACCTCGTCTCAAGGAAAATCCAAGACAAACAGGAGAGGTGACATCACTTGGGCTCACTGAAATGCTGTGTGCTGCAATATCCACACTGCCTCGTTGACACGCATGCATGACTTGTCCCCAGCCTCTCTTTCTGGCTTCATCTTGTGCCATCCCAGCCCATCAGGTCTGCAAACTCGTCATATCATGCTCCTTCCCACCTCAGGGCCTTTGCACATGCTGTTTCTATTGTCTGGAATTCTCTTCCTCTTCCTGTTGGCCTAGTTTGCATCTACTTGTCTTTTGGCTCTTGGTTCAGATGTCACTTCTTCAGGGAAGCATTCCCTGAACCCTCCACCCTTGACCTTTGTCCCTGTTACATGCTGTCACAGTATCTCAAAGCTTTATTTCATAGCACTCAGCGGTCTTCCATGTGATTATCTTGACTAAAGTCTGTCTCCACCACTAGATTGCAGGCAAGGCTTAAGTCTGCTTTGCTCACTGTTGTGTCTCCAAGTAGCCAGCAAAACACCTACTAGGTGCTCAAAATTATTTTGTTCTTTTTTTGTTGGATTTCTTAAGCACGTATTTGGCTGAGAACCCAGAAGTCCTTCTCAAGATGGATGAATGTGCATTCCTCGTTTGATAAACTCCTTAGAGACCATTCTGGTGTTTAACCTCCCTCGTCAGCCGCGGCCTTGATTAATGTGTCTGCTTTCTTATTTTGATCTCATTGACTTTGTTCCCTATCACATAGGAGGTTGCTAAGATTATTCTATTGAAGGCCAAAAATGATGAATCTTCCTGTAATGTGTCCTAACAAAATCGTCATCAAATGGCTGGAGAAAGCTGGGCCCAGTGGCTCATGCCTGTAATCCTAGCACTTTGGGAGGCCGAGGTGAGAGGATCACTCGAGCCCAGGAGTGTGAGGCTGCAGCAAGCCATGATGATGCCACTGCACTCCAGCCGGGTGACAGAGTGAGACTCTGTTTTTAAAAAAAAAAAAAAGGCTCAAGAGAAACACAGGTGCCCTATGCAAAACACCACCCTAACTACAGGTGTGGAACCACAGACGGGGAGTCTCAACACAAAGCCACAGACAAACTCCAGGATCAATTAGCCAGAGGACAGCGAGGTTTCATTTCTCAGCCACCTTCTGGAAGTGCATAGAACCAGCCCATAGCAGCCTCTCAATTCTATGCATTGGATTGGCACTTTTGGGGTAAAACTGTTTTTAGTGTTTATGCGTTATCTTGATGCAGAATTTCTTTCTTTTGGGGGGTATTTCTATTTCTGTTTAAAAAAAATCTGTTCACTAATTCTAAAAATACCCTTCTATCAGTCTTTTCCAATGGCTGAGATCATTTCTGGCAGGCAAATTACAGTGTAATTCTAAGATGGTATGTTCATCTTAAGAATGTTGATGATAAAATATAAATACCAAAAATCTAGTTTTAACTTGCAACTATTTCAAACATACTATGAGACTACCTAATGCATCCATTAAAGTACAGAAGAAAAAAGAAGAAAAAAGAGACTGCCTCTCTTTAACATAAATTGATCACACATTTAAATAACTTAGGTTGAGATAGGTAATTTGCTAATATTAAAATTCCCCATTCTTGAATTACATGTGGAATAATACACAACAGTGTGGTGGGATAAGAATAGGTACCATAATCGCAGGAGCTAAAAGACATTTAGCCATAAAATAGGTTTTAATTATTTTCAAATCCTTTAGTTCCCTGAAATTTTGCTACTTAGCATCTAGCGAGTGTTCCCTTTTCAATAGACAAGTTGAAATGTAGCCATGGACCTATCATAAACAGAGGGAGAAAATCGAATATTTTGATTCTCAGATGGGAAGTCAGTCTCTCCGGGCCATTTTAGGTTTCCTATTGGCAGGCAGTGGTTCAGAATCAACTCTACCTTTTCCAGTTTTGCTCTGTGCAAACCGGCCCGAGGGGGAAAGCATGCATTGATAAAGAACATGACCAAACCTCACCCCATTCCTCTTTTCAGCACCCTAATTAAAAAGGCTAAATGGGGTGGCTCTTCCCCTCTCACGAAAATCATCTCTGAAGTAACACTGAAACCTTCTAACAAAGGGACATTTATTCAGCACAATAGAACTTTGATATCTGCGATGCTTAAAAAAAAAAAATGCATTCTCATTCCTGAGGACATTAACTTACCAGGTTCAGTTTAAAGCAACTAACCTTCCTCACTTTACTCCCGTGTCATGACGAGAAACCAAAGAAACATTTTTCTTTATTATTAAAAATATGTTTTATTGGCTGAAGCTGATCGATTCTCTTAGAAGGGGCAGAGGCACATAGTAGTATATTCTTTAAAAAATTAAATTACAAGTTAAAACAGAAGTGTTTTATTCTTTAATGATAAAATAAAATGCGTATACAACCTGATCTTCCAGCAAGCTTTGCGTAGTAGATGGGACTTCTACAGACCCAGACGAGGTGGGGCTCTGCTCAGCTTGGGACAAAAGGACCTCGATTGTCAATTTAAGGAGATATTTTCCAGTTAAAAACATTTTATAGCATATCATTTCATGTCTACTTACACAGCTAAGTCCAGACCTAAAACTGTAAGAGAATACTATTATATTTTGAGCTGACTCTGATAAGCTATTGGTTATAATTTAAACATATGCTCAGATTTTTTTTTTTAAATCAGATAGTTAAAACAGCATTTTATAGCCAGGGGTTCTTTATTTGATGTTCACACCTTAAAAGATCTTGTCTAGTACTTAACTATAGTCTGTATCTTTGAAAAGAAGTCTTTTTCTTTCTTAGTATAATTCCAAGTTTGTATATATACGATCAGGTCTAATTTCTTACACATGAAAATATTTCTTACACAGAAAAATGGTCAATTTGAAAAAAAATATAGATGTTTAAAAAAATTAACGTTCAGGTCCTGCTTCCCTTTAGTGATGAATGTTGCTCAGGGAGAATTACAATCCTCTTTTTGTTTTAGGGCTAAGTGTTTGGTATTGCTGTCTGCTTTCTGCCTTCCACATAGATGAGAAATCTGCTTCTGGAGGAAGGAAAACAACAGAGTGGATAAAATAAAAATCAATTAGCATTGAACAGTGCACTATAAGCTCCCAGTGTCTGAGATATTAACTATGCATCCTGATTTTCCTCAACAGCAGGTCATGCAAAATATTACAGATATGAAAGCTCAGCGGAGCTGGGGGGGAGGGGAGGCTTTGCTGCTTCCCCAGAGTCTTCCAAATGCTCTGTGCTTACCTTGGAACCCTCTGAAATGACCGTACCCTTTACCTTATCAAACTGGATTCCGGGAAGGCTTTGCATACGCAATGAAGGTTTGACAGATGGAAACATAAATCAAGAAAGTGCTTACTGGGCCAATAAACTTTTCTATAAAACTTGGAACCCCATGTCAAGACTTCCTTCCCGCCAGACACCCAGGTGAAATGCTGAAAGGTGCATTTCGATCCTGGTTGTTAAAGCCGTGTCTCTGTACTCGCTTCCTTAGATTCGAAACTCTAGGTATTGAGAACGAGAACTTTTGGATCTGCATTTCCACCTGCAGCTGACATTGTGCTCCAGTTAAATTTAGAAGGTGTGTGTAAATAGGTCAGGCAAAAGAGAAAGTATTACGGGTCAAACGAATGCGTGCGTGGCCTTGACTGCATTATCAATGTCCCCGAGTTACTTATTAAATATCAATGGAGATACAGGGTGAGACAAGCAAAGGTGACTTACCCAGCATCACAGTGAAGGCTGAAGTTGACTTTTGTTTTCTTCAGTAACTGTCAGAGGTATTTTTTTGAGCTGCCTCTTCTGAGACCTCTGAGTTCTAGAAAACAACTCGCAAATTAGTACCTGGAATGGAGACACTAGAAAATACTTAAGATTATACACAAATACAGCAGAAATGCCTGTAAAAGACCCCAGGCAAAGAGAGAGCTGCATTCCTCCGTCCACTGCCTGATGGGATGAGCGGATGAAGACCGTGCGACCACGCGCACAGCGGGTACTCTTCAGCCACAGAAACCAGTGAAATTCTGCCACTTGCAGCAACGTGGACGCACCTGGCGCAGGAGGACAGATCCCGCACCATCTCACTTACGTGTGGGCTCTCAAAGGCTGAAGTCGCAGACACGGAGAGCGAACGGTGGTCGCGGGGGCTGGGGGACGGATGGCAACGGGGAGTTGTTGGTCAACGGGGACGTTTCGTTACACAGGAGGGACACGTTTCACGGATCTACCGCGCAGCATGGTGACTACAGTGAATAATGATGTTTCGTATGTTTCAAAATTGCCAAAAGGGTAGATTCTAAAGCTTTTTACCACAAAGAAATGATAAGTATGTGAGGTGATAGACATGTCAATTAGCTTGATTTAATTATTCCACAATGTTATACACATGTCATAACATTACATTGAACCCTATAAACATATACAATTATTATCGATTTTAAAAAGACCTTAGGGAATTCATAAAATGCAACAAAGTGATTTCATCAACTATCATCCATGCATCCCACAAAGATTTCTTCTCTTTTTTTTTTTAAGAGACAGGGTCTTCTTCTTTTTTTTTTTTTTTTGAGGCAGTGTTTTGCTCTGTCGCCCTGTGTAGAGTGCAGTGGGGTCACCAACCTCAAAGTCCTGGGCTCAAGCGATCCCCTTGCTTCAGCCTCCCAAGTAGCTGGGACTACAGATGCATGCCACCATGCCCGCTTATTTTCCTGTTTTTAGTAGAGAGCGGGTCTCACTCTTGCTCAGGCTGGTCTTGAACTCCTGAGCTCAAGGGATCCTCCTGTCTCAGCCTCCCAGAGTGCTGGGATTACAGGCGTGAGCCACCGCGCCAGGCCAAGAGACAGAGTCTTGCTCTGTTGCCCAGGCTGGAGTATAGTGGTGCTCACTGCAGCCTCGAGCCCCTGGCCTCAAGTGATCCTCTTGTCTCAGCCTCCCAGAGTGTTGGGATCACTGAGCCCACCAAGATTTCTTGATTTCCCATTCGTGTGTGGGGGCCCTTGTCTCTGATCTCCTGGTAGGGCTTTTCTGTTGGCTTGACTTTATGTGTTAGGGCCAAACTGTGGCAGCCAGCGAACGCCCGCATACAACTGGCTCATTCTCAGCCTCAAGACAGACTGCGTGGTGAGCCCTTAATGACGACAATGGTCAGGAACAAGAATCAACCACTCTAAGTGCTGTAGGTGCCCGCTGAGTGCTTGGTTACCCTTGGTGGGTGTTTTGATGGGAGGAGGGGAAGGAAAGGGAGGACAGATGACACCCGGCAAGATGGGGAACCCCGGCTTGCAGGTAGGCCCTCCTCAGCCTCCCCCTCCTCCCCGTGGGGCCTGCATTCCAGTCACCCGGGACCATACACAGCTCCTCAGGGCACCGAGGAAGCTTCCAGCCCTCTTGCTTTCACTCATGCTGCTCCTCTCTGCTCAGCTGCCTGCCTCTGTGTTTTACAACCCGATGCATTTCATCTCGGCCCTTTACAAACCTCACTCTAAAAGGGATCCACAAAAAAGGGTAAGAACCAGTTGGAACACCCCGTCCCGTCTAGTGGCCACAACTCCAAGTTCAGTTTCAGGTTGAGTCCACGCCCCGTTCCCACCCTTGAAGCAAGCAGGAAGCCACGTGGGCAAGGTGATGCGCTGCATTTGACTCTTCCCTTTTCCTCCTTTACCTACTTTTCAATTATGGGGCTTTGTTGGGGGGAATCATTTGCAAATCACAATAATAGAAACAGGTCTAAATCGAGAAGTCGTGCGCCTCCTACTGGCAACAATTCACATCATCCTTCCACTATGTCCTGTGCACGTGTAGATTCTTATTCCCGTCGCTGCTCTTAAGTAGATACAAGGCATAGGAACTTTCCAGTGTCTGCCTGTTTTCACTTAACAGTGTATCTGGGAATATTTCCACATCCCAGAGCCTCTCGATCTGTCTGTGGCTGGGAAGGACTCCGTCATGGGGACGCACCAGGGTTTGCTCCCTTAGCTCCCTGTGTTGGACGCCTGGATCCATTCCTCTCTCTTGCTGTTGTAATGAAGCAACACTGCAATGACAGCCTCGCACGGTGCCATTTCATACTAGGGGAGAAGCCCAGAGCGACACTAGTGTGTCATAGTCGGTTCCTCCGCGATTTTGAGAAAACGTTGCCAGTTTCCCACCAGCAACGCAGTGGAGTCCTGTTCCACAGTCTCTGAATTACTGTCTTCGTCTTTAGCAACAGATGGCAAAGCCTTGGCAAGGCAGACAGCTGCTCAGAACTCCACCTACTTCCTTGTTACAGAAATTAAGAATGTTTTACAAAATTACTTGCTTTTCCCGCATCTAGCTGTACTCAGTACGAAGGCACAAGGCGAGGATCCGTGAGTCCGTAAAGCATGTTGCCAAGTAGATTTGATGATGAATCAGCTCATTGGTCCGCTGGAAAATATACTGTATCTGGAGCCAACAGTTTTCCAATTAAATGATTTTCTGATTCTAGCTGTGCGATGTTGAGCAAGAGATTCAGTCATTTTTCCTCACTTGGGAAATGAAAGGCTCTTCTGGTTCTTTCTAGCTCCAAGTCTCTCTTAAACCAAGTCTTCACCGACCTCAAACAGGTTCCCCATTTTTTCAGGTGACACCTGAGCTCACAGTTTAGCCTTTTTTCCTGCGCTTTTCTTATCAGTTCCACACAAGGTGGGTCCCAGGCACTCTGTGTAGCAGGGGCTGTGTGCGCCACAGCCGGGTGCCACCACGCCCACGGCTCCTAAGGTCCCGAGGTGCAGTGGGAACACGTGTCATCGGAGACAGGCCCGGATGTGCGCCCTGATGGAGATAAACTCACACACACACAGAGCCACACTATGAGGACAGCAATGAAGGTTGCAGCGAGCTACGATGATGGCACTGCCCTCTACCCCAGGAAACAGAGGCAGAGCCCATCTTGATAATAAATAAATAATAAATAAATAAAATAAAAATCTTCCTCTGCCCCAATGTAAATGAACTGCTTCACTAATGCTTCAGAGAGAATTTGTCAAGAAGAAATCTTCCTGGGAAACACCAAAGTCCATCACAGTTTCCAGTTTGAAAAGCTTATATGACACACATAGTACACACGGTATACTCTGAAAAATTGCTATTTTGGGAGGCTATTATTTTGTTTCATTTTTTTTTTTAAAGAGATAGGGTCTCGCTCTGTGGCCCAGGTTGGAGTACAGTGGCATGATCACAGCTCACCACAGCTGCGAACTCCTGGGCTCAAGTGATCCTCCTGCTTTGGCCTCCCCAGTAGCTGGGACTACCAGCGTGTGCCACCACGCCTGGCTAATCTCTTTTTTTTAGAGATGGAGTCGTGCTTTGTTACACAGGCTGACTCCTGCCTCGGTCTCCCAACGTCCTGGGATTATAGGCATGAGCCACTGTGTCCAGCTGTAAAGCCTGTTCTTTTAGGTAATCTTTGCAACTACCTATTAAGGCTCGTGGCAATGACTGATTGCTCGAGAGCATTGATTCTAAAATGGTTAATGTTCTAGTTTTGGGTCATCTGTGTCACATGGAAACATGCTCCGTGGAACTCTGAATCTAACAAAACACCAGTATGAAGACCCAAGCAAGAAATCTCACCAGGGAGCATTTCATGGAACGAGGCACAAGGATATCAGCTCTCACTATTTCTACTCAACACTGATCTGGACGTCCCAGCCAGAACAATACGGGAAGAAAAAGAAATAAAACTGTCTTTAGTCACAAATGACACAACTGTGCAAAAAAATCCTAAGGAAGTTACAGAAAATCTACTAGAATAGGAGAATTCCACAAAGTTGCAATTTACAAAAACCAGTTGTAGTTATTTGTATCAATAGACAATTTTAGAAATGAAATGTAAAATATCATGTATAACGGCATCAAGAGAATACAGGTTAGTATCCCTAATCCAAAAATCTGAAATCCATAATGTTTCAAAATCTGAAACTTTTTGAATACCAACACGATGCTAAACGGAAATGCTCAGTGGGAACATTTTAGATTTCAGATTTTCAGATTTGGGATGCTCAACTGGTAAGTATAAAATGCAAATATTCAAAATCTGAAAAAATCTGAAATCCAAAACACTTCTGGTCCCAAGCATTTCAGATATGGGATACTCAACCTGTGTTAAAGATAAATTTAAGAAAAGATGTGCAAGATCTCTACAATAAAAACTACAAAATATGGTTAAGAGAAATGAAGACAGACCTAAATAAATGGAGATACACTCTGCTCATGGTTGCCAGTCCTCCCTGAAGTGGTCTGTAGATTCAAGGAAACCACAATACTAAAAAGCATTTTTATAAACATTGACAAGTTGATTCTAAAATTGATATGGTCTGCAAAGGACCTAGAATAGTCAAAGCAATTTTGAAAAAGAAGAACAAAGTGGAGAACTTATACTTGATTTCAAGACTTTTTATAGAGTTATAGTAATCAATATAATGTGCTATTGGTGTAAGGAGAGACAAACAGATCAATGGAGTGACCAGAGTTCAGAAATAGATACTTCCCTGTAAGGTCAACCGATAGTCAAGAAAGGCGCCAAAACAAATTTAATGGGAAAGAACAGTCTTTCCAACAAATCCTGTTGGGACTAAATATGTGTAGAGAAAAAAATGAACCTTAATCCTTACTTCCCGCCACACTCGAAAATGAAGTAGAAATGAACCACAGACCTAAATATAACTATCAAACTTCTAGGAGGAGAAAAGATTCACAATCTTGGCAGATTTCTTAGACCACAGAAATCACCACAAAAAAAAAAAAAAACCTGTTAAGTTGGACTTAATCAAAATTTAAAATTTCTGCTCTTTATTTTTATTTTTATTTTTTTTGAGACAGAATCTCACTCTACTGTCCTGAGTAGAGTGCCATGGCATAGCTCACAGCAGCCTCTAACTCCTGGGGACAAGCGATCCTCCTGCCTCAGGCTCCCGAGCAGCTGGGACTACAGGCATGCGCCATCATGCCCGGCTAATTTTTTTCTATATATTTTTAGTTGTCCATCTAATTTCTTTCTATTTTTAGTAGAGACAGGGTGTTGCTCTTGCTCAGGCTGGTCTTGAACTCCTGATCTCAAGTGATCTTCCAGGTGTGGCCTCCAAGAGTGCTGGGATTACAAGTGTGAGCCACCACGCCCGGATGTAAAAGGACATTTTTGAGATAAGTGGGGAAAACTTAGCAGCGTCTAGTCATTAGATGATATTAAGGATCTAGTGCTCATTTTGTTGAGTGTGATAATATTATGGTTGTTTTCAAATAATCCATATCTGTTAGATACACAGTGAAGTATTTATCAGTAAAATGATACGATGCCTGGAATTTGCTTTAAAGCGCTTCAGAAGAAAACATGCATGGATGGGGAAGATAAAACACAAACGGCAGACGCTTGACAGTGGCTGAAAGTGTTTGGCTGCACCATTCTTTCTACTTCTGTGCATATTCGAAATTTCCTATACTATTTTTTAAAAAATATTTATAGACTATAAAGAGAATTTATAATCTTATGCCCCAGGTAATTAGAAAGAGGAAGTTTGGAGGCAGTGACATTTGAGTATGACTTTTTCTCCTTAAAACCTGCATGCTCCCTCCCTCCCTCCGAGACACAGAAACTTCCATTCTAACCACTCCATTGGCCGCCCTCCCGGTGACATGTGTGCACAGGCACTCAGCGGTGTATTCAGGCACCGCAAATGTAGCCAAGATGAAGCGGAACACTTACGATTTTGGCGCTGCTGCTGACGTTCTCGCAGGTGATGGGCAGCAGCGTGCTCAGCTCCAGGTCTGTCACCATCTGACGGGACTCGGCCAGCAGGCGCTGGAGCTTACTCGTGGGGGAAAAGTCATCCTGGGGAGATAACACATTTGAATGTTCGTGAAGTTAACAAGCATTTTTAAATGTTTATATTTACAAACACGTTACAAACACCAGTGTTAACTACCTGCTAATATTTCTTGGACTTTAGGTATTACACCGCAGAGCAGGACATCAGACAGTAGAACCACCAAATTCCTTTTATTTCTTAGAGCTGCCTCAGTTAAATAATTTGACTTAAGCAAAACTTATGACAACAAATTAAGTAACATCCGTATGATAAAACAATCCCAAGGCACTGGTTAGCTCTCCTAAATCAACCTTTCAAGGCCATACCTAGCACGGCAAAATACTTGTTGCCAAGTGGAGCTTTAACACAAAAGGGCTGTGAGCTTACAGTCAGTCTTCAACTGGGGATCCAATTTTTTTGCATGAAAATGAGTCACTGCCAACTGTTCTCAAAGGGGCCTAGACTAAGTTTTTTGTTAAGCAAAGTTAATTTCTAATTTTCCATGAACAAGGATCACTACGGACCTTGCATGTCGAAGATGTTTAACAAACGTGCTAAATGAGTATGTGTATATGCATGGATAACACAGGCGTACAAACATTGAAAAAGGATCTCTAAGAGCTAAAAAAAAAAAGGTAATAGCTAATATTTTCCCTCATATTTATAGCTTTAAAAAATTAACGGCTTTAATGTGGTACAACTGACATACAACTCCCTGTAGGCTCAGGCCTCCTCTCCCTAACCTGAGCATGCATCAGAATCACCTGGGGGCTCAGGCAAACACGGGCTGGGCCCCTCTCCCAGTTTCGATTCAAGAGCGTCTGCGTGGGCCTGCACAGCTGCGTTTCTCGCGAGTTCCCAGGTGATGCTGCTGCTGCTGTTCTGCAGAACACGCTTTGAGAGAACCCTGCTCTGAATAATCTCGTCCTCCTTGTCCTTCCTTGCTCCAGGCTCTGTGAGTGAAAAACCATAATATGGAAATGATACTTTTTTAAAAAATTAAATTTGTTGAATTAAAGCTCATTCCTCACTTGAAATCAGATGGTACGCCCATTTTAATTTCTCTTTTAAAAAAGGAAGGAAGAAAAGATTTTTACTTAAAGCCTTTAATTGAGGAAAAAGCACCTGTTCCTGCTGTAGTTTCTGAATGTTTACAGAAAAGACTCCGGAAGACAATCTGCACGTAACAGGCAGGGTCAGAGAGGCCTCGTTCCTGGGCTCTAGCATAGTTCACAGCCTGGCGCTAGCTTTCTCACTGGCAGCACGAAGATTTAAATTTGCCTTCCTGGCAAATCATAAATGTTAGACATTTTCTTACGTAGTAAAATCCCATTTATCAAGCATCCATCAGCATACACGTCTCCGCAGAGAGGTGTCTGTAAGGTAGCTCCCCAGCACGCCAGCCAGGGCTGTCTGCAGACTCAGCTATTGCCAGGGGGTGTGTTTGGAGGAAGGGGTGGCTGAGCCCGGGCGGTTGGGTGACAGTTTCTGGGTGTACATTTCTGTGTTGTTCTTGTGGGGTTTTAAACAATGAACATGTATCAAGTTGCAAAAAACAAAAAATACAATTTTTCTTGAAAGAAAAACAATAAGAGGATTGCTTACAAAGCACATTAAAGTCCCATGATTTAAAAGAACTGGCTGGGCACGGTGGCTCACTCCTATAATCCCAACACTCTGGGAGGCCGAGACAGGAGGATCGCTTGAACTCAGGAGTTTGAGACCAGCCTGAGCAAGAGTAAGACCCTGTCTCTACTAAAAATAGGAAAAAAAAAATTAGCCTCTACTAAAAATAGAAAAATATTAGCCAGGCATGGTGGTGCGTGCCTGTTGTCCCAGCTACTCAGGAGGCTGAGACAGGAGGATCACTTGAGCCTAGGAGTTTGACGTTGCTGTGTGGTAGGCTGACGTTACGGTACTAGAGCTCAGGTGACAGAGTAAGGCTGTCTCAAAAAAAGATAAAAGAAAAAGAAAACTTAGCTGGGCGTGGTGGTGTGCACCTGCAGTCCCAGCTACTCAGGAGGCTGAGGTGGGAGGATCACTTGAGTGAGCCCAGGAGTTGGAGGCTCCAGTGAGCGATGATTGCACCACTACACTCCAGCCTGGGTGACAGAGCGAGGCCCTGGACCCTGTCTCTAGAAACAAACAGACACACACCCAAGGAAAGGCGAAAACGAAGCAAGCGAACCACAGTGCTAGGGAAGCATCAGAAGCACAGCGGCAGATTTCTAAGCAAAATACGCACCTTTTCATTGGACGTCGCTTCAGCTTTGCTGACTAACAAACTCTTAGGTGAGTTCTTTTTATCAGAAGATGACTCTGTCTCATCCTCTCTTAAGGCAGATTTTGAAGAACCCAAACAGTGGGAATGTTGGATGGCAATTAGTTCACTATGAATAATAAAACCAAACAAAAACATGTCTTAAAACAATATCATACACATGTCACTAATACTCAAACGTATCTAAAGAGGACAAAAACATAAGTGTTTTTGTTAATGAAGCAGCTTGAGTTTGAGTAGAATATTACAGCCCGGAGTAAAACATTATAAATCAATGCATACCTTTTGCAAGTAAGAATTAAAACTCTTAGTTAAGGGTGAATATAGAATAGGGAAGTTTCATCTCCCAAAAATACAAAGAGAAGAAGGTTCTAGGGAGAGGATCATCCAAAAGGGAGGAAAAAAATGAACACAGAATAAGGTTATACTTGTGAAATTTTCAGGTTTTTGGTTTGTGAGACTAATTTCTGTTAATGGTTTTTTAAAGTCCTTTTGTAAAAGTATTATGGCCCCATGGAGGCTCATCGGTCCTCCTCAGGTAGACAGTGTTGGGAACAAACATGTAGCTAAGCTTCTAAGTACGTTATTAGGGTTTGGGCTCAAAGCAGAGTTTAACAGCAAAAGCCATTCTGGAACAGACCAGAGGCAACGGAACCGCGTCCTCCCACGTAACCTACAGCTAGGTGGGAACAGGCTGCCTGAGGTTCCTCCCTCCACAGGTAAACCTCGATTTGTCAAGTGGAACGGTGGCACAAATGTGAACATTTTAGTTAGATAATGAAGTAGGCACACAAGTTCTTATAATCTAAGGAAAAACAGGAAAACACGATTATCTTTCCTACTTAATCGCGTATGTGTCATGTGATGCCTTGGCGTGCGTCTCGGCTGGCAGAACAAGCTGTCACTTCGATTACTGTAAGTCAGCGAGGTCAGAGGGGCCTTGAGAGAAACTCGGAATGTAAATTTGAATTTATTTCACACATTAACTTTAATCCATTATGCTCTTAAAACTATCTGACATAAGCTTTTCCCTTAATATATAAGTGTTTTTGTTTAATGGTGAAAAATAGACAGTTGTACCTTACTGACAATTATCCAAAGATCTTTAAAAAACCAAATAAGAACAGATGACATTTAGTGTCACAACCAACTCTAAAAAAAATTTTTAATTGGCAGAATAACTGTATGATTTTTAAATGACTCAAGCCTTTAAAAGGGCCAAAGGAAAAAAAATGAACAAATAAATTAAAAAAATAAATATAAGGGCCAAGAATACTCCAAATAATGAAGTACTAGAAAGAAATTTTAATCATAAAGTCCTGTGAAAGTCAACGTAATGATTGAAATACGGCTCTCAATATAGAAACTTCGTCTTTTCTGGAGTTTAAGATTGAAGAGCTATGTTTTATTTAAAAATAGCAGACATCATCACAGCGCTACTCAACCGCAAGATTCAGCAATTCCAACAATCAGACGGGCCTGGCTAATGCAGCACAGGCTAATGCCTAATCCATTTTCTTCTCAAAAAAAAAAAAAACAAAAACAAAACCCAGTAACTTTTACCAGTTTGTTAAATACAAATATGCTTTCTCTGGAGTCTCTCAAGTGATTTTTTTTTTTTAAGTAAGAAAGTTTGGGAAATGTAAAGTCCAAAACAGGTAAGAACCAAACTCAAAGGCTGACGTGACTGAGTATGGAACTATCCCAAGGGACACTGGACAAGGACCATGAGAAATTTTTACGTGGGGTCCAGGCGATGCACCCTGGACCAGAAAGGGTCAGCCTGCCAATTCAGAGTGGCTCACGGAGTGAGGAATGCTCTAGAGCAGCATTCCACTCTGCACGGGGACCCACCCATTTGTTTTTTAATAAAACATATTTGCCCAACTCATAATAACTGGTTTTGTTTTTAAACAAAACCTTTGCCTCAGAAGCCATCCTCGGGACAAAGTCTCCACTGGAATCTAACCCGGGCTCTGGGCAAAGGCTGGGCGGTCCACGCCGTGATGGAAAGAGTGAACAGTTTGTCTTGCACAAGGTTTCTGTTTGCAAACCCGCTTTCTGATTAACGGTGGGCATGAAGTGGCCGCTGCCGCCCTTTGCACACACTGGGACGAACGCTCCTTGGGTGTTTACGGCGGTGGACGTTACTAACCTCGTCGAGGAGTTATACTTTGTCCCACTGACGCCTTCTGAACAAGTGCACACAGACTTGTGGTGAACGATTCTTTGCATTTTGGAAGGCTTGAAAATACTCATCCACTCCCCGTCGGACATGTGGCCGGGGGCCTGGATGACGATGTCACTCGGGTGGCAGCACCTGGACGATTCCCAGTCACTTTCACCCAGGCAGGCTTTGCTTTTCTGGCAACGGGAGGTTTCAGACCTTTCCATCTGATCTTGACATTCCACATCCAGCTTTTCCGGTTGTTTCGAACCCGGGCAGCTGGCCAGGCCCAGGTAAACGTTGACGTCATGCCACTGCTTTGCGTCAGATAAAGCTGATATTTCCGAGAGTTGTTTCTCCTCATTCTCCACCCCGATTCCATTGCTTTTTGGTGATTTTCCATGGATCTTGCATAGTGTAATTTTATTTTCAGGTTCAATCTGGATTTTTCCTCCCAGAGACCAAGATTTTTGTTTCTCCATTAAGTCTTTTGTAAATACAGGTGACAGAGTAATGACACTTTTTTCCCCAAATGCAGAATTGATCTGTAGTTTCTTCTCTTTGCATACGTCACAAGAGCTCTTGTCTGATCTATTTTGCTGAATGAACATGGCCTCAAATTTTTGGTCCTTAACCGGTGACTTCTGATTTTTTTCCCTCTTAACATCGACTTTTGGGTGATTATTTTCAAGGTCTGATAAACATATGTCTCTGCTATGGTGGCATTACAAAAAATGGAGGTTATGAGATATACTTGATGCTATCACTCTAAGTATTTCACCCAAACCTCACCAGGAGAGCTAAATTGCAGTGAGACCCACTTGTCTGACCCTCAGAGCCCAATTCCAGCCTGACCTCCCACAGGGAGCCTCTGACCCACATTCACTTCCCTTTCCCGCCCTCAACTCCTGTTGTACTTACTGTCTATATAACTAAAAAAAAACAAGCAAGAATACTACATAATGTAACAAAAGCTTTTCATAAACCTTCCTTTACAGTTTTTCATGTCACATGTATTCAGGTATTTCAGGTATTCTAAACTGTATCATAGTGATATTGAGATAGCTTAGGATACACAACTCTCTCCTATAATGGCAAACACCATTTCATGCTTTTTTTTTTTTTTTTTGAGAAACAGGAGCTCGCTCTGTCACCCAGGCTGCAGTGCAGTGGCCCGATCACAGCTCGCTGCAGCCTCCAACTCCTGGGCTACAGGTGCGAACCGCCATACCTGGCTAATTTTATGCTTTTAAGGAATAACTTCAACTCATCTAGTGCCTCCCAGTGGCAATGAAATTCAAGGAAAAAGAGCTGATAAGTCGAGGGCTTGCGAGAGAAGCCTGGGCTGTTCTGGTGTCTGCTGGTAGCAGCGGCTGGGATACAGAGCAACAGGTGGCGACCCCAGCAGAGGGCCTCAGAAGGAAAGGACAGCAAGCACCTGACGCCTCAGTGACACTGCCTGGAGCAACACGGCGTCCTGCCCCCGTTCTTCCAGCTGACTACCACTGCTCTGAACCCCACTCTCCCAGGGGGAGGACCCGATGTCAATCCAGCCCAGCCTATGCATATGTTCGGTCCTGGGGAGCTGCCCTAATCCCTCCGCCTTTTCGCCATGCCTGGTAACATTTCTGCTTCCAAAAGTAGACTCAGTGCCACTGTGGTACAGTTATATGCCTGTTAAATGAAACCACACTTTATATATTTATCTTTTAATTTTACAGAAACCAATTTAATTCCTACGCTGATTATAGGTAAGGGAAGATGTTTCCTATTAACAAGGAAAACAGGAAAAGCGAGTTGAGAGGACAGATCGCCCTCAGCAGCTGCTGATGCCACCCCTTGGCATCATTTCCTTCAGACAAGCACCAAGTCCAACATATCTTTACATTTCGCATTCCTAGCCCCGCGCCTGAACACCGCGAGTGCTGAGTCAATGAATGACTGATTCATCTCTGCAGTTTCTACTCTAGCCTGAAGCCTTCTCCCCAACACACGCAAATCAGTTTTAATGAATTTACTTTTATCAAGTGGCTATATTAGGATCATGCCCAAAATTCTTAGATCAAGTCTTACTGTAATTGAGGATTACAATGGTAATTATTAGCTCACTTACATTTATTTCCTACTATATGGTGAACAGTACTAAGCACAGGCCCACGATAAGTAAGCAATAAATACTGATCAAATGATGGGATAAAATGTAAGATCACATTGATGGCATCGTGCTAAGATTACCTGGATTCCAGGGCCTTTGATTCCTCCATCTTTGAGTCATATATTTGTATTAATTCCTGAGAGTTTTCCACATTGAAATTAAGAAACTGCAGATCACTCTGTTGTTTTACGTAAATCTGCCATAGATATTGATAAATCAGTATGAAATGTCATAACAAAACTAAACTGAACAAAACTAAACAATCGGGCACTTTCAAACCCTATAACAGATCAGATAGTTACAAGGGAAACATGCCAAATATGTCTGCTTTTATTTTTCCAATGTCAGCACGAAGGTTTATGAGCATAGCCAGTCTCCTAACCTTGAACAACCATGAGCAAGACCCTACCTGCTATGCTAAATATGACATATGTCTAATGCAGTTAGGATTCCAAAAGCACCATAAAGAGAATCAACGGGCATATGTTTTTCCTAATTTGTTATTTGTTTACAAATATCTCCCACCTAACAGAAGAGGATAAGTGCGGACGTACCTGTCTCAGGTTATGCAGTTCTGAGTTTGTACGTTCTTGCTTTGACTTTGCAATATCAAGCAGCTCATCTTTCCTCCTTTCTCTCTCTACTATTTGAGAACAAATATTATTAAAACATTCCTCATCAGCCAGATCAACACAAACCTCTCCCTTTCCAACAATTTAATGCTCAACTAACAGGTTTTTGTTGTTGTTCCTGAACTTAAAAATAGCGGCTTGGCTTACTGGGAAGAGCTTTAACCTGTGATTCTCACTAGATCCTTTATTGAATGGGAAAACTTTCACAATATGAAACTAAGTCAAAAAAGGATTCAAAATTACATGTGTGTCTGTATGTCCATATGCACAGGAAAAATCTGAGAGCAAGTATCCCAAAGTATTAAAAAGTTATTTTTAGATGGGAAGATTAAAGACAATTATTTATCTTTCGTTTTTGGGAGATAGGATGAGGGTGATTTCTAAATCTCTATACATAATAATATAGTACTTTAGTTTTTAACTCTTTTCATATGACACAAGTATATTCTGAATGCATTTTCACTGTCAAAAATCCAAACAACAAGCCGGGCGCGGTGGCTCACACCTGTAATCCTAGCTCTCTGGGAGGCCGAGGCGGGCGGATTGTTTGAGCTCAGGAGTTCGAAACCAGCCTGAGCAAGAGCGAGATCCCGTCTCTACTAAAAATAGAAAGAAATTAATTGGACAACTAAAAATATATAGAAAAAACTAGCCGGACATGGTGGCACATGCCTGTAGTCCCAGCTACTCGGGAGGCTGAGGTAGGAGGATCGCTTGAGCCCAGCAGTTTGAGGTTGCTGTGAGCTAAGATGATGCCACGGCACTCTAGCCCGGGCAACACAGTGAGACTCTGTCTCAAAAAAAAAAAAAAAAATCCAAACAACATATTATCTTTATCAACAAAAAAATTAACATTATAAGGGGGGAAACTAATTTACCATTATGCAAATCAATCTGATATAATGTCAATAATCAAGCCCTTCCTACATATTCTCACTGACCAAAGATATTTGTACCTATGCAATAGCCCCAAGGTGGACAAACTACCCATTTACTAAAAGCTAAGTACTCCTTTAAAGACTTTCTTGAAAACTCTTTCTTTCTGCTAGGGAAGTAAGATTCAAAGTGTCCTTTAACATGTATAGTAGTATACGCAGTTTCTTTGTGCAAAAAGACTAAAAGAAATAATATAATTGTTTAAAATCTTCATTCTTTTACAAAGACCATAAACATTTTGCTGAAACATAGACATTTCAGTGTTACCAGAGCTAGGGTATGGTAAATCAATATTTAAAAAATAGCTTCAGAGTTTGGTAAATGTGAACCCATAGAGAGGAAAGCCTCTGAGGTACTGTACCAGAGAAAAGCATTAATACTATGTTTAAGAAGAAATAATTCGACTCATATAGAACTGAGATAGCAACAATAAATGTTTGGCCAGGCACGGTGGCTCACGTCTGTAATCCTAGCACTCTGGGAGGCCGAGGCAGGGGGATCACTTGGGGGTCAGGAGTTCAAGACCAGCAGAAGTGAGACCCTGTCTCTACTAAAAATAGAAAAAATTAGCCTGGCAACTAAAAAAACTAGAAAAATAGGCCGGGCGCGGTGGCTCACGCCTGTAATCCTAGCTCTCTGGGAGGCCGAGGCAGGCAGATTGTTTGAGCTCAGGAGTTCGAAACCAGCCTGAGCAAGAGCAAGACCCCGTCTCTACTAAAATTAGAAAGAAATTAATCGGACAACTAAAAATATATAGAAAAAATTAGCAGGGCATGGTGGCACATGCCTGTAGTCCCAGCTACTCGGGACTGGGACTGGAGGATCGCTTGAGCCCAGGAGTTTGAGGTTACTGTGAGCTAGGATGACGCCATGGCACTCTAGCCCGGGCAACACAGTGAGACTCTGTCTCAAAACATAATAATAATAATAATAATAACAAAATTAAAAACAAAAAAACCCCCAATAACTGTTTCTCTTTAAAAGAAAAACAAACCTTTCTAAGAAGTGAGTTCAAACTAAATGTATAAAGTGACCACCTAACTTTACAAGAATTGGTTTTAAGTAAATCTGATGAAATCTAAATGAAAGCTGGCAACTTATATTTATGGTTCTTTCATCAAACACCTTTTCCACATACTTTTGTCGTGGATGAAACAATAAAAATATTTACAATCCCTGTATATTTGGAGCATCGCAAGAACATCTAAGGGCAAAGGCGTGTGCTTGCCTGTGGACGTCAGCTCTAGACAGCTATTCGGCCAGCGTGTGCTGGCGCTCGCATGACACGGAGGAACGGAAACAGTGAGAAGCGATCTGTGCGAACCCTGCCCCCAACATGCTCGATGTTCAGGCCTTTCCAGTGCAGGTCTGTAGCATCACCTTACTTCTAAAGGTAACCCTTGCGCACAAAATTGAGAACCTTAAAAGCACAGTGAGTGCCACCGTGCCAGGTTTAAACTGTTAGTATGTTTTCTCTACTCCATTCTTAATTTATTTCTTTGCATTAGGCAAGTCAACATTTTCACAAAACCACATAAATAATGGTCGACTTGCACAATCTAGGTAGAGTTGTATTCAGTTTATGTGAATTCAATTATATGCATGAAGAAAAAAATAAAAAAGGAAGCCCTGACTTTTTAACATGGGACATGGGAAGTGGTGCCCATCGGACATCTGGCCCTCAGCTGGTCTCTCACAGTGGCAGCGTCTTCACGTGCTGGGCGTATTCCTGACGTTTAAGGACACTTGTTTTGGATACAGCGTGGCCCCTGAGCAAAAGCCAACTGCTTTATCTGGCCCTCAAAGTAATTTTAGGCCGGGCACGGGGGCTCACGCTTGTAATCCTAGCATTCTGCAAGGCCAAGGCGGGAGGATGGCTCGAGCTCAGGAGTTTGAGACCAGCCTGAGCAAGAGCAAGACCCCATCTCTACTAAAAATAGAAAGAAATTAGCCAGACAACTAAAAATATACAGAAAAAATTAGCCAGGCATGGTGGCTCATGCCTGTAGTCCCAGCTACTTGGGAGGCTGAGGCAGGAGGATTGCTTGAGCCCAGGAGTTGGAGGTTGCTGTGAGCTAGGCTGATGCCACGGCACTCGAGCATGGGCAGCAGAGCAAGATTCTGTCTCAAAAAAAAGAAAAAAAGTAATTTTAAATATATGCGAATGTTGCCGTAACCTCTGATTTGAGAATAACCTTCTGTTGCAGAAAAGGCAATCCCACTGTAGATGCTTCCCTAGTTCCGACAGTTTCCTGAGTGGCTGGGATTGGCTGAGAGATCGCAGTGGAGTCCGCCTATTTTCACAAGCTGCTCACAGAACACAGAGGCAAGGGCCGCAGCCGACAACTGCCCCTGGAAGCAGCCTACAAGAGACAGAGCCACAGAAGGCACTGCGAGTCTGGAACCTGCCGAATTCCGGTCAAGGCTCCGCCTTTTACTGCCCGGGAGACTTGAGGCAAGACACCCAGTGGCAGGAGGCTGCACCATTGTTCTGTTTGCAAACTCCTCATAAGCAGTATGTACAAACGAAATGCGTCTCTCTGCCTACGTGAAGAACTTCATCTTCAACAAGAGGCAAAAAAGTTTTCAACTTAAAACAAAAATAAACTTTAAGACGTCTTCTAATTTGACATAAAATGTGTTCACTTTTAGCCATAGCACCTGACAGCATATTGTCATGTTAAGCCTTTAAAATTCTTTTTTTAGACTTAATTCCTTTTATAATTATTGATAACACATACAAAAACTGTTTTCAGACAATGGCATGAGATTGTCTTTAGTAGAAAAGATGTTTAAGAATCAGCTTAGGAAATTATATAAAAATGATTTCACAAAATGAAATTTATTACAGTAGTAGCTAACAAATTCTATATACTTTACTAGTAATACATAAGAGGATGTGTGAGTAAAAAGCAATAAATCAAAAAGAAAGGAGACTTAAAATATCCCATAAACTTGATGCTTTCCTGCGACCTCCCATGGCATAATATAGTACCACACTCTGTGTCGGCCCATGAGCTTCTGAACAAGTAGCAGGGCGCCTGGCATACAAATGCCGATCCAAAGATTGTTGTTTGAGTGCAAATGTAAAGCTACAAATATATCTTTAGTAATATAAGAGGTATCATTACTTGGAGATGCAGCAATCCTAGAAATAATGAAAATAGTGCCCTCTAGTGGTAGAAAACCACACTTTGTCTGAGTCTTTAATTACAGGAGACTTAAATTAAGAATTCCATTTTATTTGAAAACATTTAAATGTAATACTATGTTTTTCCTTTAACTTATAGAAATATATTTTCTTCTTGGCCAGGCATGGTGGCTCATGCCTATAATCCCAGCACTCTGGGAGGCCAAGGCAGGAGAATTGCTGGAAGCCAGGAGTTAGAGACCAGCCTGGGTAACACATTGAGACCCCATCTGTACACAAAATAAAAAATTAGCCGGGCATGGTGGAGCATGCCTGTGGTCCCAGCTACTCAGGAGGCTGAGGCAGGAGGATCACTTGAGCCCTGGGGATTGAGGTTGCTGTGAGCTATGATCACGCCATTGCACTCCAGCCTGGGCAACAAAATGAGAACCTGTCTCAAAAAAAAAAAAAAGTCCCTTCTTAGAAGGAGGGGAATTGAGGGCCAGTATGAGTAATTAGGTAGGTATGAGAAATTAACAAAAATGTTAATTTCTATTTGGAGCTTTACTTGCAAATCTACGATTTTCCTAATAAAAACTACCAAAATGAAAGCCCAATAAAACCTTGCCTGGCAGGATACAAATAAACTGTGTACATCAGTAATTCTCAAACTGGGATGGAGAAAGGAGAGGGCTTCCCCAGCGGAAACTCTGAGACACAGGGCATGGGCAGGGGCTCTGTCTATGGGACTATGGCAGGGGACGGAACGTGATTCTTATGTTTATCAGAAGGGGGCAATTGTTAAACGTTGGGAAATTGCTTTACAGAAAAAAAAATTCAGCCCTAGTATTCTTATTTTAGGGTCATATTGATTGTAAAAAAAACTCCAGTATTTTTCCAACCGCAATAATTACAGGTAATTTATTTGCAAATCTGGAAAAATGTCAAATTCCTAATTTTTGTCTAGTATTTACAAAATTATAAAGCTCTTCCCTTCATTAATCCATCAGATTCTTTCATAATGAACTTCAAAGCAGGAGCACAGATGGTCTCCTCCTTACAATGGTTCACGATTTTTCGACTTTACAACGGTGCCAGAGTGACAGGCATTCAGTGGAAACTGTGCTTTGAGTACCCAAATGACCATTCTGTTTTTCGCTTTGGGTAAAGTATTCAATAAACTACATAAGACGTTCAACATTTCATTATAAAACAGCCTTTGTGTTAGATGATCCTGCCCAACTGTGGGCTAATGTGAGTGTTCTGAGCACAGGGAACACAGCCTAGACTGAGCTATGACGTTTGGTAAGGGAGGCTTATTAAATGCATTTTTGACTTACGGTGGGTTTGCTGGGATATGACCCCGTCATAAGTTGAGGAGCATCTCAACGCTCCCTTCCACGCTCAGGCTGGAAGGGAGTGTAGCTCCTCGTTTTTCAGAAGAGGAAATAGTTCCTTGGGAGGCACAATGACAACATGAACATTCCCTGCCTGGCAACTCACAGATCTCTTAAAGGGTGTTAAAAAACAAAAAGCTATTTTGAGAGAGGTACAATTCCTGCAGCCTGTCATAGCAGTATCACAGGAAGTTTAGGTGACAAACACAGAATTCAATCACTTAAACTGATCATCTGTCTTTACCAGTGAAAACCAACTCATCGTGGAGGCAGCTTTTCTCCTGCTTGAGGCGAATGATCTCTTCTCGCTGTTCGTTGTTTTCTGTGGTCTTTTCGCTGAGGTCCTCTTCACAACAGAAGGAAAAAAAAGTCCTCAAATAAACAGGAGTTCGTGGGAAAATACTCACTACGACTAACCCTCATGTCCCCAGCACTGCCTTCCAATTAATCTGAAAGTCCTGTTGGATCTTTGGCCAAATGTGTCCCACACCCAGCATCTTGCTGAGTCCCTGGCAATGACCGTGGTCCGAGGCTTCACCTTCATCTGACTGGTTTCCCTGCACTGGCCTTGCCTCTCCTGTGACAGCCCAGTGTGCACAGAGCAGTCTTTCAAAATACAAATGCCCTCGTGTCATTTCTTGGTTAAAAGCCCTCTATTGCACTTGGGATGAAATCCAAACTCATTCCCGTAACTGCAAAGCCCAGCGCGACCTGGGCCACCTCCCTCCCTCCCACTCTCCCCTTCTCTCCTCCTGTTCCTTGAACTTGTCTGTGGCATAAGAAACACATTTGTTCTGTCCTCTGTTCTTGGAACAGAACTCCTAAAACCTGTGGAATTTCCTAGGTGATAAGAGTGTCTTTTGTCATTCACAAGGACCCCCCAAGCAATCACACCAGAGTTCATGCTAACGAAGTGACTTACAGTGGGGCCCCCAGATGGCCTCCGGATGCAGCTGGTCAGGGGACAGACACACCGGGTGATTAGAGGGCTGGAACTTATAGCCCCACTCACCCACCTCCAGGAAGGGGAGGGAGGGCAGGACACTGAGCTCTGCAAAAATTCTTGGACAAGGAGATTTGACTTTTGAGAGCTTCCAGGTGGGTGAACACACCGAGATATTTGGTGGCAAACCCAAAGAGGGCACAGAAGCTCCAAGCTCAACACCCCCCATACCTCGCCCTATGGGGACTCATGGGACTGAGCCTGTGAACTTGCGGGTTCAACACTCACTCCAGGTAGTAGAGACCACCAAATTGGACTGAAGTTTTGGACACCCTGTTGGTGTCTAAACTGAAAGATTGGTTGGTGTCAGAGAAAACATCCCAAAACGACCCAACCTCAGAACTCACGCTAGGGCTTCTGCATTTGCTACTTCTCCTGCCTGAGAGGTACCTAGCCCAGGTCTTCACAAGGCTGAGTCTCCCCTCATTCAAGTTCCAGCTCAAATGTTAACTCTTCAAAGAAGCCTTCCCAGTCTAACCGAATCAAATGAGTCTGTCTGTCTCACTCTCCATTCTACCACCCATTACCCTACTTGCCTTTTTTACAAAATGTTTTCGATAAATATGAATGCATAAAATATTTATAATACATAAATATTGACACAACAGACTTATTACCTGAGTATCTTACCGAGGTATATATAAACATTCAATAAACATCGAATACCTACCATGTGTCCCAGGTGCTGTGTTATTAACTGTGTATCCAAGAAAGAGAAGACGAGAGTGTCGCTGCTACCAAGAGGCTGACACTATGATTACGGTTTTAGCCGAGGCTACGCATGGGGGCGAGCCCGTAGGTCAGGGCTTCATAAGGATGGGACTTTAGAATGCTCAATCTCTTAAATTAAATCAGCCAAGATAAAATTTCATAATTTCAGAATCTTTTCGTTGAAAGAAACGTAAAAGGTCATTTAGTTCAGGAACATGCAGGAATCCTTCCCACGCTGGTCCCTTGCTTGAATACATCCAGGAGAGTAGCTCACAGCCTCACGAGGCGTCCCGTGCCACACAGAGGTGGGACAACTTCCCCAGACTGTGGCTCTGTCACAGCTTCCAAGGTGGCTCGTTCCACAGTGGGAGTCAGTCCTCTTGTCCAATGCCATGACCATTTACAGAAAGTGATACTACGGGTGCAGATTCAAGACCAAAATGATAGCTCCTCGGTCCAGCAGAGGAGCTGCTGCCCCACAGTGGGGACCCACCTCCACACCCTTTGTAGACTATTTACAATCCTTATACCATTACCTATATCCATATTCAAATACACAGCACTAACTTATACGGGATACCTGCCTTCCTTTCATTACAAAACTTCAAGATTTCTATTACTCAGAAAGAAGTGAATCATGGAGTTACCATGAGAACAAAAATAGAAAAGAAGAACCCGAAAGGAATTTGCAAAAACGAAACATGCACCAAAAAGCCACCCTGGTAGACTGTGTTGTTAGTAGCAATTCCTCATCTCTCTGCACGCAGTTTTGCGAGTCCCCCACAAAGGAGCAGAGCGTGTTTCCCCACGGCTAGACTTGGGGTTCGGCCACATGACTTGCTTCAGCCAATAGTCTGAGACAGAAGTGGAGGTGTCAGGCTCAGGCCTAAATCGTGGAATCCTCACGTGTCTTTGCTTAAGCTTCTGTCTTTGCCATGGGAAGAAAAGCCCAGGCCAGTCCCCTGGGGAGGGGAAGATGAGACCCATGAGGCAGAGCTGCCCCTTTGAGCAGCTCAGCGGGGCCCAAACGAGATCAGCCAGCTTCCCCCTGGCCTCGAGAAGCATGCGTGTAATAAATGTCATGGCTACACAACACTCAGACACGGCTGCTGTCTGTCACAGAGCAGGTATTAGCAGTAAGTAACGGTACAGTTACCTCAATTAGGACAGGAGTATTTTAAAATACGATGTATTACGCAGTTTTCCCCAATTCTGTTATTACCTTGTAACCCCCAAATTGCAGCATAATTCTGTAGAAATGAAACGGATATTTCATGTTAGGGCCTAAGACAGGAACAGACCTATTGACTCTCAAACATAAAATTAGGTGAACCCAAATAAAGGATTATATATTCCCAATATATTATTGCCTTAAATGTATGTCTCTTCCTTACCTTTCAGTTTATTGACTTCAATCTTAAGTGTCTTCAGTTTCTGCTTATAATCTTGCTTTTCTTTCACAATGCAAGTCTCCACCATCTTGGCGTCGCGCAAAGCGTGCTCTAACAGCTTAAATTTCCCCGAGCAGTCTGAGATGTGGTTGACTGCCTCAATAATATCCTTGTCCTGAAATCCAAATTTGAAAACAGTTATCCTAGATTTTAAGATTTCAACTAATCAGTAAGAAACGATTACATTTAAGATCTCGTCGTGTGCCAGGTTTTATTCCAAGCACTTCTCACATATTAATTTATTTAATCACAAAACCGCGTGCAGCCGTAACTCCATGAAGTGGTACGGTTATTGTTGCCAAGTGACAGATGAGTCAACAGACACAGACAGGTGACGTTATTTGCACACAGTTACACGACTAGTTAGTGATGGAGCTGCCATTTGACCCTAGCCGGCTGGCCTCGGAAACTATGAACTGAACTACGATACCTTACTGTCTCTCAGAAAGTTTAGAACCAGACAATTTGATCACCTAAGAAACTAGAAGCAAAAGGACAGCTGGCAGCCCTTGGCGGGGAAATCGTTCGCTGGATCCCAGGTAAACCCCAGGGCTCACCATTTCCTCCCTTCTTTCAGCCTATTCAGCCTTCAGATTCTGAGAGCTCCTCCCAAACTTACTATGTTAGACTCTCTTAATTGTTGAGGTTGTTTTAATTACAAAAAACGTACCTGCTTATTGTAAAGCAATTCAAACAATACCTAAAAGTATAGAAGTAATGAGTAAAAGTTCTAGCCCTCTCCCACTCACCTGGAATAACTGTTATTAACAGGTTTTCCCTCTGATGAATGAAGTATAAGCGTTTCTGCTACAGCATTGTGTATGCATTCTTTTTTTTTTTTTTTTTTAAACAGCATCCTGCTCTGTTGCCCTAGGCTGGAGTGCAATTGTGCAATCGTAGTTCACTGCAGCCTTGAACTCCTGGGTTCAAGTGATCCTCCTGCCTCAGCCTCCCAAGTAGCTGGGACTACAGGCACACACCACCATACCTGGCTAATTTTTTGTAGAGATGGGGTCTCGCTATGTTGCCCAGGCTGGTCTCAAACTCCTGGCCTCAAGCATCCTCCCACCTTGGCCTCTCAAAGTGTTGGGATTATAGGTGTGAGCTACCACGCCCACGGTTAAATATGCATTGTTGAAAAACCTCATCATCTGCACATGTCATGCCAGGAGGCTTACAGGAAAATAGGGTGGGAGCAGGCCATTAAAAAACCAATGGAACTTTGTGCCCATTGGCTACTTTGTGCCCAGTAGCAAAAAGTGACAGTGCTAATAAGTACAGGAGCAGTTAGGCCAATGCCAGGAGAAGCACATCACAGTCAATCCCTTCAGCCTTAAACCTGAGGCTCTACTTCCTCCTTTGATAAGCATGTCCTGGAAAGCACTTGCTTCAAATAGAAACCATTTTCATCAGAATAAAAACTCCAGTGCTGTGAGCACAGCCTTCTTAACTAATCCACTGTTTTTATGTGGGGGAAATGCCTTTGTGGCATTTTCGTTAGTGCTCACAGCTTTGCCAGAGTTTGCTCTCATGGAAACCATAGCAGTTGCTGAATTGGCTACCGCTTTGCTAAAGAAAATACTGTATATTTTAATACTTTCTCTTTAACTTCAAGAACGGTTGCCCCTGATCACTTCAAAACATTATGTGCTAGGGAAAAAATCACATACGAATTAGCATGAGTGTCCCATTCTACCAACATCATTCCCCTGGTTACCAACTGTCGAAGACGTGTGTTACAGCCCAAGAGGCCGTATACTACTGCCCAGCGCATGTTAGTGACTGCATCAACCTTGACTAATAGTTTTTCTCTCCCTTAAAGAAAATATTTCCCAAATCTTCTAGCGGTTAGGAAAAAATTTTTTTTAATTTTAAAAAGGAAAAAAATGTTAACAAGCAATCTAATTGCCAATAACTTTAAGAGACCTAATAATGGATACCTGGCCAAAAAAAACAAGTTAATTTGTTAATTCCATGGGATGTCAGGCCGTGGGATGGGCTTTGGAGACAGAAGACCCGAAGTGGAGACCTGCCTCTTCTTTTTTTTTTTTTTTGAGACAGAGTCTCACTGTGTTGCCCTGGCTAGAGTGAGTGCCATGGCGTCAGCCTAGCTCACAGCAACTCAAACTCCTGGGCTCAAGTGATCCTTCTGCCTCAGCCTCCCGAGTAGCTGGGACTACAGGCATGCGCCACCATGCCCGGCTAATTTTTTCTATACATTTTTAGGTGTCCGATTAATTTCTTTCTAATTTTAGTAGAGACGGAGGTCTCGCTCTTGCTCAGGCTGGTTTCGAACTCCTGAGCTCAAACCATTCGCATGCCTCGGCCTCCCAGACAGCTAGGATTACAGGCGTGAGCCATCGCGCCTGGCCCTGCCTCTTCTTTTAATGCCTTGGGAACATCATTTAAAATGATGTCCTTCCTTTATAAAATGAGTATTTTAGAAAACTAGAGCGTTTTCTAGGTACTGTGTACACAGTTAGCTCTACATTGCTGGGACACTGTGGACTGAGGTGAAATAATGTATGCAACTATAATGTATTAACTACAAAGTGCTCTGGCAAAGGCAGGTATTGTTTTTAATTACCTTTAGCTTTATCATTGTCGTGAGAGCTTGTTCTCGAGCTTGCAATTGTCCTACCTGAGCAGAAAGTTCCACTAATGTGTTGCTCAGGGTCTCGTTTCTAGCCTGCAAGGGAACGACACACACGGCACCACTTGAGTCTTGAGTCTTTCTAAAGCTTTCATGACTATCAGCAGCCACAATCTGTCCTCACTCTCCTATTTTGTTTTTTCCTCGTTTAACTTTCTTTAATAACAAAGCAGGCTAAAAAAGCAATCCTCGAAAAGGAGTACAATTCCTTCCCTTCCGTCAAAAAAAAAAAAAAAAAAAGGAATACAAATGCAAATATCTATTCCTCCATGATTTCTAGCATCTTCTCAACACTTACACTTGCCCTACTGAATAACATGGGTTATGTTCGTAAACATGTCAATTTCCTGGTGTCTTTATGTGTAATTTTAGGTTGGGAAGAAGGAAGAAAATGAATGAATGAGAACTGGGTTAGTGACAGATTTCCTTTGCTGAAATACAGTAGCATTGATGAATTCTGTGAATTTAAAAAAAACTCTGTGTAGTTTGAGGTTGCTGTGAGCTAAGCTGACACCACAGCACTCGCCCCGGGCAACACAGTGAGACTCTGTCTCAAAAAAAAATAAAAAAATAAAAAAAACTCTGTGTTGAAAGAACTTCACACTGAGGTACTCCCACTGATCAATTGCTGTTTTTTTTTTTTAAACGAAAGCACTGTATCTGATATAATTACTGTGTACATGTATTTGCTAGCTGGAAAAAAAATAATAATCAGACTTTTTAAAAGAAACCTTCAGGAAGAAACTTAAATGCATATTACTAAGTGAAAAAAGTCCATCTGGAAAGGCTGTATACTGCATGACTCCAACTCCATGACAGCATGGGAACGGCAAAAACCATGGAGACAGTAAAAAGATCTGTGTCACCAGGGGTGAGCGGGGAGGAAGGGACAGGAAGGGACAGGCAGAGCACAGAGGATTTTTAGGACAGCGAAACTATTTTGTGTATACTACGACAGTGGATACATGTCATTAGTTGTCGAAACCTCATAGAATATAAAACTCAAAGAGTGAATCCAAAATAAACTGTAAATATCAGCTGATGATGACGTGTCAACGAAGATCATCCCATCCTGGGGCAGGATGGGGACAGTGGGGAAGGCTGTGTGTGTGGACACAGGGGTATGTGGGAACTCTCCTACCTTCTGCTCAATTTTGCTGTGAACCTAAAACTGTTCTAAAAGATAAAGTTTATTAGTTATAAAGATATCTTCCCTTTTTTCATCCCACATATCAACAGATTCTGTAATGGTTTTTGCTCATCTTATAGCTAGAAACTATCCAGAATAGTATTCTAAAAAAAAAAAAAAACCTAAAATAAAATCAATAATCTTATTATGAATTATAAAGACTCATTACCTTATCAAGACCTATACTGAATATCATTATGTGACAAGAATATGAAGGATATAACGAAAAAATAAGCTGGCTTTCTCTCTGTGCCTCTCGTAAGGCACAAGCTAAAAGCTACGTGATGACTGACCGGTTAGAACAGAAAACTGAAAAATCAGTCTTACAGACTTTATTCCCAGTGCAACACCAACACAGTGTAGATACGATTATCATATCAGGTAAGACACAATTGAGGAAACATAATTGGAAGCTGCCAAAACTTGATGATACTCATGTCAGCCTTTGAGAAAGGCTTTCTAAAATAACCCATTGTTGATTAACTGGTACTTGCTACTAACCCAATGGCATAACAGTTACAGAGGGTTGAATGGCAGTTTGATCTCCAAGACAGCAAAGTGCTGTGCAGCTGACCACAACTGCAGGATGAATACAAAACTGTCATTGTGGATGGACGTATACACTTTCATACATACGCCATGTGCATTTTTAATGAAACATTTAAATCTAATTTTTCAATAATTGAAACACAAACAGAATTTGGACTAGTGAAGCTTATTGAAAAATAAAACCAACCTCCAGGTCTTCAGCGAGGAGAGAAGAATGTGTTGCCTTTTGAACCATTTCCTGAAACTGTAGCTGAGTCTTCTGAAGAGATGTTTGGCATTCAATCTGATTGGATTCCAGGGTTTTTACCTTCTTCATGAGGGACCTGATTATTTCTGTTCTTTTATGTAGTTCGGCTGAGGGAAATTTCATCAATAACTTATTTGTGGTCAGATCTGGAGCTTAAAATGCATTATTTTCAAAATTGGTGGTAAAAATTTTAGTAAAGTGTGCTAAAGACTTTTTTAAAGGAGAATTCTTTTCTTTTCTTTTTTTTGTGAAATGCACAGTGCTGTACCTCATCAAGAAATAAAACTGACAGGCCGGGCGCGGTGGCTCACGCCTGTAATCCTAGCACTCTGGGAGGCCGAGGTGGGCGGATCGTTCTGAGCTCAGGAGTTCGAGACCAGCCTGAGCAAGAGCAAGACCCCATCTCTACCAAAAAAAATAGAAAGAAATTA
>CAUYSK010097933.1:0-93174 GCA_963575035.1 Avahi laniger | reverse complement strand
CTCAAACAATCCACCCGCCTCGGTCTCCCAGAGTGCTAGGATTACAGGCATGAGCCACCGCACCCGGCCAATTTTGGGGATTATTGATACTGATTGTGGAATAAGAAAAAAGAAAGTCAAACTTGACAATATTAAAAAGCTTCCTTGTCCATGAATTCTACTATTAATTAGGATTTGGTTTTGTTTTTTCCTCTGAAATACTCAAGACTGGAGTAGCTAATTAACTGTAGTTAATAGTATTATTAACTATAGTCACCATGCTATACATTAGGTCTCCAGAAACTACTCGTTTTATAACTACAAGTTTGTACCCTTTGACCAACATCATCGCATTTCCCTCAAACCCCCACCTAACCCCAACGCTGACACCTGGCAGCCACCCTCCTACGCTCAGTGTCTATGGGTTTGACTTTTTTAGATTCCACATGTAAGTGTAATCCTGCGCTGTTTGTCTTTCTGTGTCTGGCTTGTTTCACTTAGCATCATGTCCTCCAGGTTCATCCATGTTGTCAAGAATGGCGGGATTTCCTTCTTTTTAAAGGATGAATAATATTCCATTGTGTACATATGCCACATTTTCTTCATCCGTTCATCTGTCAATGCACATTTAGGTTGTTTCCATATCTTGGCTACTGTGAATACTGCCACAGTGAACATGGGAGTGTAGATTCAGTGTCTCTTTGAGATCATGACTTTATTTCCCTTGGATATATACCCAGGATCGTGTGGTAGTTGTATTTTTTATTTTATGAGGAATCCCCATACTGTTTTCCATAATGGGTGCTGTACCATTTTACATTTCCACCAACAGTGTATAAGGGTTTCCTTTTCTCCACGTCCTTGCCAACGCTTAACCGTATTTTGGTTTTTTGATAAGAGCCATTCTAACATGTGGAGGTGATATCTCATTGTTGTTTCGATTTGCATTTCCTGATGATTATTGATGTTGAACACCTTTTCATATACAAACTGCTGGTTATTTGTGTGTCATCTTTGAAAAAATGTCTATTCAGGTTCTTTGTCCATTATAATCGGGTTATTGTCCTTTGTTTGCTATTGAGTTGTATGAATGCCTCTTATATTTTGGATATTAGCCCCTTGTCAGATATGTGGTTTGCAAATATTTTTTCCATTCTATAGGTTGCCTTTTTTCATTTTGTAGATTAATTCTTTTGCTGTGCAGAAACTTTTTAGTTTGATGTAGTCCCACTTATTTTTGCATTTCTGCCTGTGCTTTTGGCGTCCTATTCAAAAAATCATTGCCAAGACCGCTGTCGTGAAATTTTTCCCCTTGTTTTCTTCTAGGACTTTCATGGTTTCAGGTCTGACATTGAATTAAGTTTTTAATCCATTTTGAGTTGATTTTTGTTTGGAAAATTTGATTTTAACAAAGTCTTTAGATCAGCATTAAAGGGCCAGGGCGGGGTATCAGAATCATTAGGGGGTTTTAAAGAAATTATATAGGATGTTGATGGGGGCAGTGTGTGTGTCAGCGGAGGGGATATGGCAACTGTCTGTACTTTCTGCTCCATTTGGTTGTGAATTGAAAATTCGTCTAAAAAATGAAGTCTGTTATTTTTTTTTAAAAAAACTATATATGTCATTTTCCTGACCCCAGAGAGTTGGATGTCGTATTTAAAATCACTGCCTTAGTTGAGCCATAGTTACTGTGCAGGGTGTTTGCCCCCTAGTATAGTGCAACAGGAAAACCACGTTGAGAATTACTGTTCTATATCATAGCATATTGAAGCAGAAAAGAACCTAAAATAACCCACTTTAATATTCCCCAGATGAGTACTACAGTTAACAGTTTCCAGGAGATGTTAGGACTTTACTTTTGCGTATATATGCGGTTTTTCTTGGTTAATAAATTTGGGAAACATAGGTCATTATAACGTCTTTGTAATAAGCTAATTCAGGTTTCTTACATTTTATTAAGTAGACACCTTTTTCTTTTTTAATTGTGGCACACTTATTCAACAAATTCCAAGGAACATCAGTTTGGGAAAAAGTAGTATAAAATAAGGGTGTTTCAAAGAGCGGGTTGCCACTTAATAGTGGGTTGTGAAATCAGTGTAGGGGTTGCAGCCATCTTTTTTTTTTAATGAAAAATAATAGAGTGGAATAGAAGATACCAGAGTGCGTTGCACTTAGGAGGATAAATACTATTTTGTGAAACTTTTGTTTCAGTTATGTATGCATATTTGTGTGAACTCAATCATAATGAAAAGTCTATTTCTTACTCTAGATGGTGGCCAAGAAAATTTTGGAGAACCGCTGGTCTGATCCAGTTCCTCAATTTTGCTACAGAAAACAGAAACTCGTGTAGGTCCTAAGATCACGTGGGGAGTTAGTGAGACATTGAATCTGAGTCTTTGCTTCATCATCTCGCTTCACCAGTGCTCTACTTAGTACATAAATCACCCTGTTTGAAAAGCAACACTGGTGGAAACAACCCAAATGTCCATCCACGGGTGATGAGTAAACAAAGTGTGGTTTACACATACGATGAAATATTATTCGGCCTGCAAAAGGAGTGCAGTTCTGGCACGTGCTGCAACACAGATGAACCTGGAGCGCTATGCATTAGTGAAAGAAGCCAGACACAAAAGGACAAATGCTGCATGACTCCACTTGCATGAGGTTCCTAGAATAGGCAAATACACAGAGACAGAAAGTAAATTAGAGGTTGCCAGAGGCTGGGGGAAGGTGGGAACGGGGAGTTAGTGTTTTAATGGGTACAGAGTTTCTGTTTGGGACGACGAAGACATTCCGGAAATAAATAGTGCTGATAGTTGCACAACAGTGTGAATGTACTAAATGTCACTCGACTGTACACTTAAAAATGGTTAAAATGGCAAATTTTAGGTTGTGTATAGTTTATTACATACCTAAACACAAATCTAGGCACAAGAGAATAATCATAAAAAGAGAAACAACATTTCTTTTAGACAGACCTCATCTCACATTCTAACAACCATGTATTCCTTCAGCCCTAACGCTGTGCGGCCCAGGCCCAGGCACTGAGGATTCTGGGGCACACAGGACAGGCCTCCTGCTCTTAGGAATGCCTGGAGCAGAGTGTGGCCAAGTGTGGCCTTCGTTCTAGAATCCCTGGCAGGTGATGACTGCTAGCATTTCCGCAGGTGATGCATTTTACAGCAGGAAGGGATGCTTAGCAAATGACCTTTCATGTGCTAATAGCTCTGATTTTCCAATTGCAGTATTTGGATAAACCAACAATTTGTTCTTGGAAGGCCAAGCAGAAACATGTTTCATAGTTTTTTCCTTGGTTTCACCCGTTTCATCACTTTGGTCTTTAGCCTTAACCTGTAGACAAACAGCCTTTTCTCTTTTCACTCTTCCCTCTTTCTTTACAAGACCTCCAGGCTCTCCACAAATAGCAATTTCAGAGACGTGCCCCTACCCATGAGTCAGTTACAGTGACTCACGCTGTGTACATTCAGGTGTTTGGGTATGAGCGTCAGTAGACTCAGGTGAACCAGAAATGAGGGCAGGGGCAGCTGGATAGCAGAAGTGGGATGTCTGTTTCCTCCTTGTCGCTTAAAGATTTTTGAAACTCTCAGTGCAAGGCAATTTCTGTGCTTACAACTTGCAGCAGATGGGGGTCTCCCATTGGCTCGTGTGAGGACTTTTTGGAGGTCACTTACTGCCAAGCGTGCATCCTTTTGCTTCTGGTTCCTCCACTGTTATTGACAAACAGGTCTGTGCTCAAGTCAGCAACTGCATTAAAGGCAACCTGGAGAACGTGCCTCTAACTCAGCCAGTGAAAATATTTAACTGGGTTTGCTGAGCACTAAGGAAGTGCTTCAGAAATAGTTTCTGTGTTACACTGAAATTTGCCACAAAGGAGGGGAAGACAGGGATGGCTGGTAGAATCTTCCTGACTTGGGTCAATACCCAGTTGATCTTGAAACTCTTAGCGTAATCTTGTGAGTTTTAGGTTTACCCCAGGGTTTTTCCAACTCGGCACTGTTGACACTTTGGGGCCAGAGAATTCTTTGTTGTGAGGGCTGCCTGTGCATTGTAGAATGTTTAGAAATATCCCTGACCTCTCCCCGCCAAATGCCAGTAGTACCCCTCAAGTTGTGATGATCAAAATGTCTGCAGATATTGTTGGAAGTCCCCTGGGGGGCAAAATCACCCCTGGTTGGGAACCACTGGTACCCCCTAAGTCCCTTCTGCTGTGTTCTAAGTGTTGAGGACTTTGTCAACAGTTATGCTGGAAATAATAATGGAAAAGGGCTTGGGATTTTTTTGTTTGATTCCTGCTTTATTAGCACAAAACTCAAATCTTTAATTAAAGAGTGTGTAAAGTGCCATAGACGGGGAGAAATGAACACCTATCTCAGGTGTCAGAAAGAACCCACTACCCCTGCAGTAGGCGTGTCCGTGAGGGGTGTTTAGTTACAGCTCAGGTGACAAGATTTCAGGCGTGATCTGCCTCCTGGAGAATTGCATTATGGGGAGGGTCTGTGACCTCTTTTTTCAGCTTTGCTGCTTCTCCTGGGTGGCGTGGTGGGGTCCCTCACAGTTGCACACTGAGCAGGAACAGGTAAGCTGAGACGGAGGAAGCCTGCGTCAGCAGCACCTGCCGTCCTCTTGTCCTGCCTGTGCGGCCACATGGCTAAATGATGCAGACGGATTACTGAATCCCTCTTCCTCCTCCACCTTAACGGAGGATGGTACCTGCGCTTCATCTTACTGAATGGCTGGCCCTGATGTGGCCACAGTCCTCTCTCGAGCTTACCTCTCGTGGTGGTGTCAGTTGTTTGAGGTCGCGGACTTCTTTGTGGCTTACCTGTCTCAGAGCCCCAGGTGCATGCCCGAGTGCCATCCTCCAAAAAGCAAAGCATCCCTCCCTTCCCACAGGTGGCTCAGCTGGGGTGCTGCTTTGTCCCTCCTCGCGTGGCGGGAGCTCCCGTGTACTGTGCTTGGCGCAAGTTACTTAGGATCCCTGGGTGACTGGGTCAGGTTTCCTGTCATCAGAGTGGGTGCTCCAGTTAGAAAGATGGACTTGCAAATAAATTGAATGTTATATAAGAGTTGTTTTCTGTCACATGCTCAGAAGTGCTGTGGTTTAACATCCCTGCCTATTTCGAAGCTCTTCCCAAGTCCTGAAGAACTGAAACACGTTGGTGACATTTTGGAAGGCATTGGCCTGTGGGCTGGGAGAACACCGTTCCCGGAGTTTGAAAACCTGGGTTTTTTATGTGGACACCGGCCCTGGCTAGCTGTGTGCTAATTCCAGTAAAGCCCCGTCACTTCATCTTAATGGATCTCACTTCCTGGGTTTGTAGCATGACGTGATCGGGCTGTCGTCTCCAAGGTTCTTTCTGACTCTGCCGGTCTCTGCTTATTATGATGTCTGAGGACTAGAAACCTTGTGATGAGTCAGTCTTTGTGAGGAAAATCTATGGTAAGTTTTTTAAAAAATGGCTTTCCGGCTGCCTTTGGGGACACTTGGACACCTGGTATGGTCAGAAGCCTAGCGACACTTTGAGGCCCCATCTGCTGGCTAAACCAGTAGTCCGAAAGGCTGAACAGATGTCTCGTCCTGAAGCTCCAAAGGAAAGATACTAGCTGTAAACAGCCCCGTCAACCTCAGAGGGCATCTTTCTACAGGGCTTTTTACGAGTAGAGGTGCCTTTGACCACTGTCGTTCTGTTGACCTGTGGAACAGTATAAAGCCAGCAGGTTTGCTACCCATTTAAACTTCGTATCCCCGTCGCTTCTCAGTCCCCTAAGCTCCATCCTCAGCACTCCCGGGCTGGTGACCCCAAAGCTGGCAGCAGCCACGCTCATGGCAAGGGGCGCCCGGTCTGGCGTAAGATCCATAGTCATCAAGCACGTCGTGTAATGATAGGAGAGAAATGTTCAGAGCATTAGTGTCTCTTTCTTTGAGACAATTTAGCATATGCATTCACATTTCAGTCGTTGTTTTGTAGGTAGATCTCACTTTATCCAAGAAACCATCACATGATCTCTCATTACACATCAGGATAAAGTTCCTGGACCACCTGGATGATACTTGGCATTTATGGCTTTGTACCATGATCCGGTGTGTACATGTGCTGTTTCTCTTACAAGATCGTAATCATCTCCTAGAGCCAGTGATTGTGTTTAACCACTTAGAAAGACCTCCATGGCCAGGTCGGGCAGTGTGTGCGAGAGCGCGCACGTGCGTGCATATTAGAGACCCGGGAGATGTTGGTGGAATGGATGGATCACTGTGTCAGGCACTGGGAAGCACTCAATAAATAGTTGTTGAATTGGACCAAATTGTAAGTGGCTAAATATTTCATGGTTCTCTATTCTTCCTACTTGATGCCATTTACTATGGGTTAGAAAATAAGGAAAGCTGTGTGTTTGCACTAAAGAGTGATAAGTGGTTGCTGGTTATCTGAAGAGCCATAGAGCTTTTAGTGGTTTTACAGCTCTGATTCTTTTTTTTTTTTTTTTTTTTAGAGCAATGTTTACTATTTCTGGCCATTATGTACACCAATATAAAAATTTAATTAGACTCTTTCTTTTCAATTAATTATTACAGCCCTGTTTGTTTGCTCTCTTGACAGAGCCTTCTTTATGGGAACAAGAGAGATCAATTTTCTATCACAAAATTCATTACTTTTGACTAAAGTCCAGTGCGCCTGTGAGTGCATGCACCACTCTTGATGACACCCCAGGCAGCCCGAGGATTGTGGATGGTGAAATGGACAAGTATTAAAGTCGACTGAGTGAAAGGATGCTTTTGATTCAAGAGAAGTTTTGATTTGCTCGTTGTCCTTCTCAGAGCGGCCCATGCAGCAAAGTTAAAATTCTGTACAACTCCTGGGATTGAAAATATACATGTATCTTACTCATTCCTCATTGTCTAATATTTTTATAGAATCCAGAGAGTTGAAGTTGGGTATAGAATATTAAATACTTCTGCCTTGGGAAAGTTGTTTTCTTTGACAGCACCTATAAAAGAAGATGTGTTCTCTAGGAGGGCAAGGACTCGGAAGGTTTGTTCTTTATTTACCTCCAGAGCCCACACAGTGCCTGGCACGTGGTAGCTATTCCGTAAATATTTGTTGAATGAGAATGCATGCAATAAATAGCTAGTTTTGTCTTTTGTCATTGGTAAAAGCATTTTCTGAATTAAAGGTTTTCTGTGCTGGTGTCTTTAACAGTCTTCATGAATAATGTGTTGGGTGGAGCTGTTTTCAGTGTCGGGAGGTATGCTACACAGGTGTGCAAGGGCTGCCACAGCAATATTTTACTCTACAGGGCAGGGGATGGGTCTGGTCCCCAGGAGTCACAGGTAGTGCCCAGCTCAATGCACCCAGCCCCCAAGGACAGAACATGGGCTTGGGAGTTATACACACCTAGTGCCAAGCCACCTGCCACCATCACTAGCTCTGTGACGTTGGGGTGTGTAGCATCACCTCTGCTGTTCTCTATTCACTAATCTATAAAACCAGGCTAGTAATACCTACCACACAGGGTAGGTGGTGGGTATGAAATGAGATCATCATAAGTAATGTTTTCTAAGCAGAGATAGATGAATGTATCCATTTGCAATTCCTTTTCCTTCTAGTGGCATTTGCATTTAAGAGAGAATGGTTCTCCATGATCCTCTGTACCAAATTGTCTTACCTCTTATTCTTGTTAAAATGAGGAAGATGGGAGAAAGGGCCCCCGGAGCCTTGGTTCCTTGGGCCCTGATGTGACATGGTGCAGTTAGAGGCTAAGCCCGAGTGCAGGAAAGGCTCATCTGGTGCGGCAGTGGCGGTGGTGTGTGTATGTGTGTTGGGGTGGCCGTGAACGTGGGAGCTCCAAGAATAGCACAGTCCCATGGAACTCTCTGCAGTGGTGCAAATACTCTGTATCTGCACTGTCCCACTGCATAGTCACTAGCCATGTGTGGCTCTTGAGCACCTGAGATGCAGCTGATGTGCCTGAGGATCTGAATTCTTAATTTTCTTTAGTATTAATGTAACGAATCACACGTGGCCAGCGCTGCTGTGCCGGACAGCGCTGCTCTGGCACCTTGCTGCAGCTCCAGACGCACAGCCGTGCGTTTCCTAGGATCTTGGGAGAAATTTGGAATCTCGGGCATCACCCCAGACCTACTGGATCAGAATCTTCTTTTTAACAAGATCCCCAGGTGGTTCCTGTTGAAGAAGCACTGGGCCAGCCCTCAGTCTGCTCAGTTCTTCTCCGGGGACATCCGAGCAGTCGTGGTGCGTGTCATGGACGGAAGGCTCTTGCTGTCTGTGTTGCCTTCTCCGCTGCTCTCACAACCTGCTGTGGTCTTCAGGGGACCCACGTGTGTGGGTCTCTGTGTGTCCTTGTGGTTAAGAGATCAAACAAAAAATTTCTGGAGCCTTCATCATAGGACTAAATGCTATTTTGTCTTTTCTTCCTCATAAACCTCCTTAATCTATGTATTCCTATGTTTTCTCCCGAAAAGTTTCCTCTGCTTTTATCTTCTCATTTATCCCATTACAGCTTTGTTTTGTCTACTGTTTTTGCCTTATACTGGTAAAGGTGTGGGTATACACACACACACACACACACACACACACAGACACAAATGCACACACACAAATGCACACACACTCACTTTTAGATGTTTCAAACAGAATCAGGCTGTGGTTGTCTTAATGCTTCCCAGCACTCCGGTGAGTGATAAATATTTCAAAAGCGTAAGTAGCATTTTCTCCTTAAGTGAAATGAGAGAAATGTGCCCTCACCTCCCTGAAAGTATTAATAATTTCTATTCTGTAACGGTGCTAATTTAACCAAACAAAAACAACGACCTCATAAAACTGCCGATTTCTTTGCTGTCCATCGGCCACGTCACTTTGGCCGACGTGCGTGTTGCGTGGGGATTGCTGGTGGGAGCCAAGTTAGCAATTTCCATGGCTCACAGACGTCATGTGGCGATGGCTCCGTACCAGATGTTGTCTGTAGCAGGTTGCAGCCTTATTAAGCCGCATCTGAGTAGTGGCCAAGGGCACCATTAGGAAACTGAGGCACAAAGACATCCCGCTAGAGTTCCATGCCCTCATAATGAGTCCCTAAAACAGACCCAAGATCATAGCGCTAGTAAGTGACGGCGCCAAAACTTGAGCGCTGGCAGGTGGTTCCCGAGTATACACACGTCAGCACCACCAGCCTTGGCTGCCGCTGCTCTCCGCTGAGAACGGCCCCGACATCCTCAGTGGTTTCTCTTCTAGAGCAGCGCTGTCACTGCAATGGGTCCTCTCCTTCCTCAGGTCTGCGCCCACACGTCACCTTCCCTGGCCACCCCATCAAAAGTAGTATCCCCTACCCCACTCTCATTCTTCATTCCCATTGCCCCTCCTTAGCTTTCCCCTTAACTTGTATTACCACCTGCATATTTTATATTTATTTTATGTAAAGTCCATGACAGGGTATCCTTTGGGTCCAGAACAGTGCCCAGCCCAAAGTAGGACTAGGTCAGTCTTTTTGCCTAAACGAATGAATGAATGACCCTCTAACCTGGATAGCTGCTGTTGCCTTCCTCTCAGTCTCCTTCTTCCCTCTTTCCTGGTTGGCTCCTGCTGTACCCGGCGAGTATTCAGCGGGTGCTCAGGCTAGTGATGTCTCAGAAACATCTGTCTGCCCCTGACAACTCCCTGCAGAAGCTTCCTGTGTCTATGGCTCCCATCCCCTTCTCCTCTGCCGTACTAAATGTCCTTTATTTTTTGACTGTGTCTCTGTGGTGTTCTCTCCTTTCTCCATCGTTTCCTCCGCAGCCCTCTCCAGACCAAAACGCTGAGTCCCTGCCTGGCCCAAGCTTCGTCTGTCCTGGCGTTTACGCTTCACAGCCCTGTCTTCTTCAGGAGAGTTCAAGTTGTGTGAGGACAGGAGCCACATCTCTCCTGTTCCTTTTCACGTCCCCATCTTTAGCTCGGCACCTGGCACAGAGGAGGTGCTTAATCACTGTTTACTGATAGGTGAACACAACCATTTGATTCTGTGGCTAGATCCGCATAGAAAATGTTGGAAGCAAGTCTCACTTCTCTAGAATTAAGTGTTTCTTTGGCACTACAAGATCTCACTGTTCAAGCTGTGAGATTTAAAGGCAAAATGCTTCCTGCTAATTATGAACAGTTGCCCTGTAAGAACAGAGCCAGTAAGGGGTCCTGAACCCTGGCACACTGCCCCTCCCAGCAGTGAGCAATGCCACAGGGCAGGGAGGGAAGCAGAGGCCCCCCGCTGCCCTGGCACCCGTGAGACCTCAGATTACCCAAAGAGGATTGCGATATCAGGGCCAGAGGAGTAGGGAGTGGGTAAAAGGATTTGAATGAGATTATAAGACCTAAAAGATCCTAGCTTTTGTTCAGGAAATAATTTACCAGTTGTCCTCAAGGCAGCGAGACAATCCACTTAGGGCCTAGAGTGATGGATCATGGTCTGGAGATTCTTCAGATACTTAAAAATAAGTTGGTCTATAGTTGTGCTTGTTGGGCTTCTTGTTTGTTTGTTTGTTTGTTTGTTTTAGAAAGGAAGAAGGACAGGAATGGAAAGAAATAATCACACAAAGTGCTCTAAACAAACAAAATTGAACATAAGATCTATTACGAGAATACAAAGACAGCCTCCCTTTAAAGAACATCTTGTTTGGTCAGTGTTTCTTCAAGGCAAAGTCTGGAAAGTAGTTGTGTGATCACAATACAATTTTTTTATTTTTATTTTTTTAAAGACAGAATCTTGCTCTGTCACCCAGGCTAGCAGGCAGGAGTGCAGCGGCACAATCATAGCTCCCCACAGCCTCAAACTCCTGGGCTCAAGCGATCCTCCTGCCTCAGCCTCCCTACTAGCTGGGACTTAAGGTTGGCACCACCATGCCTGGCTAACTTTATTTTTTACTTTTAGAGATGGGGCCTCGCTGTGTTGCCCAGGCTGGTCTTGAACTCCTGGCCTCAAGCGATCCTCCTGCCTCTGCCTCCTGAGTAAGAATGCAGTTTCTTTATTCTGAACCCTGTGAAGAAGAGTCCTTTCTCTGACCCCAGTTCCCCACGTGCAAGACTATTCATAAAAACTCCTACGTGGTCGGATCATGCCAGTGTGCTATCTACCATCTGTGTTGGATTTTATAGCTGGTATAACACTTCTTTTAATACTTTAAGGCCTTTTTCACTTTTGATGCTTCCTGGAGGTGTATTTTGATTGGCTCTTAGCCCAGGTACCTCTTAACCCTAAATCTCAGCATCTCCTTACTCACACTGTCGGTCTCCCTGCTCTATCTGAAGTTTTTATTGACATGAAGTGGCTTTTTGCCTGTATTGGAGCAGGACTTCCTGTCGCCCTGAGTGCGGTGAGGAGACCCGTGTGGGGTTTGTCTCACTGCTGATACTTCCGCCTGATTCCTGCCTGTTGGCCAGGGAGTAGCCACCTCGCCCAGGCATGCCAGAGACTACCAGCTTGTGTGAAACTCACCTCAAAGGAAACCAGGTTTATTTCACCTCCAGCGAGGGGACGAGTTTGTGGGTGATTATGAGGAACACATTTGAGAGATTTTCATACCGTGGAATCCTGAATTAACACAAAGTTTGGGCAACAGGGGTTCCCTGGTTACAAAATTTATTGCCGAATAAATTTTGTTTGAACTTCCATTATGAAAAATCCATTCTAAATCTGTGGGTCTGTTTTCCACCAATAGAGAGACTACGCCGGCTGAATATTTGATGTGGTGGAGGGCGCTGAATTTTGCCCTTCAGTGTTCACTATATAATTATGTTGATGTAAAATATGTGCCCACCGTTGGGAGGCTACAGGAAGTGATTATTTTGAATAAATTCCAGATATGAGCTTCTGACTTGCCCCTTTTTCTTAGAAATGAAGTACTGCAACCTCCATCCTCGTCTTACCGAGTTCCTGCAAATGTTTTTTATTTGAAGATGGGGCTAGTTGGGTTTCAGTTAATTAAAGTTTTAATTGTGTTTGATTCTGCAGCAGACCTAATGTTTACTTGTCTTAATAATGAAATGCAAAGCGTCATCTTTGAGCTCCTGCTTACTGGACAGCAAGGGAAGTGCCAGCCAGCAACCTCGAAACCTGCTAACCCTGCCTGGTGATTTGTATTTGCTGCTTGCTTTTGGACTTATATGCAGATTTGAGAAAAGCGTTGACTTAAATTCCATCATTGGACCATTATTCAAGAATTGCTGTCATGTATAAAATTCAAGCATTTGTGTGTTGGATATTAGACATCACCTGAACAACACTTAACTACTTCTTGTCCTTCTGTGCAAAAAAGAGTTAACATAGCAGGCCTGAAACTGCTCTCCATGGAGGTTGGTCCTTGGCTGGTGTCTGCAGACTTGGATTTCGGGAGAGTTCCTACCATTCCCAGACCTAGAAGAGCAGCTCACGGTGCCTGTGTCGCTTGTGTGGTTCCAACAACGTGGTTGATGGAAGAAATCTGGCATTTTGGAATGCTCTAGGCAGAGGGTGCTGATGTAAGTTTGTCTCCAAGAAAACCCTGGGCGCTGAGTCTCTGATGTGCCTCCTTTGTAGACAACACTCCACACGTGTTGTTGGGACCTGTTGCTGGAGAAATTAAGCACGTCCTGTGTGACTCCACTGGGAACGGACTCCTGGAAGCTTGCGCCTGCTTTCCCCTGGACTTCGTTCCACGTGCCTTTCCCTTTGCTGATTGTGCTCGTGTCCTTTTGCCGAGATAAATTGTAGCTGTGAGCATGACTGTATATTGAGTGAGTCCTGTGGGTCCTCCTAGTGAATCACTGAACCCAGGGGTGGTCTTGGCGACCCGTGACACCCCTTCCAAACCTGTTCTGCCTCTTGAATTTTCTATCTCAGCAGGTCTTTCCCTTGAACTCAGCATCCAAAGTCAGAAACTCAGAATCATCTTTGATCCTTCCCTTGACTCAGGCAGCAAATCCTGTTGATTTTGTCTCGAGGTGTCCCCTCGAAGCTAGCCTCCCTGTGGCTTTTGCCATTGTCCCAGTGGGGGCCCTCACCACCTTGTCCCCACGCTTCCTGCAGTAGCTCCTCTGTCTGGTGTTTCTGCCACCATTCTAGCCCATCTTTCAAGTTACCTTGCTCCAAAACTTGGGTTGAGTCTCCATTGCCCATGAAATGCCACACAGACGTGTTGGGTCGGCAGCTCGCCTGGCCACAGCACAGGGAGGCGGTGAGGCCCGGATTTGAGTTGTCACCTCTACCACTCACTAGCTGTTGTGCACAGCCAATTACATCACCTCTCTGTGCTGTAGGGTCATTATCTGTATATGAGGGTAAAATAGTGCCTTCCTCGTAGGATTGGTGCAAGGATTAGATGAGTAATTGTTTAAAACTAGTGCCTTCTTCATAGGATGAATGCAAAGATTAGGTGAGTAAATGTTTAAAATCCTTAGAAAAGTGCCCGGCACATAAAAGGTGCTTGGTTAACCGTTAGCTGAGATTTTTTATTACTTTCTCATGGCATTTTCTCTTTTGGCCTTTGAGCTACTCCCTGGTATCGTGCCTGGCTATGGCTCTTTAATAATCAATTGCTGAATAAATGAATGAATGAGTTAGAGAAAGAGAGAGGAAGGGAGGGAAGGTTAAAACAGTTCATACTCTCATGAAACTTCTTGGTTGGGGGATATCAGATGCCCTAACACGTGAAACTGGCAGTCCATGAGATACTTGGGTCCACTAGTGGTACACTGAGTAGAGGGTTCAGAGAAGGGATCTGTGTGGGGTGGGAAAAGAGGCGAATCCAATTGTTTAAGCAAAGTTACCAAAGTCATGCTTGTCACCATTTCAGATCCCACAGAAAGAGGCAGGGAAATGTCAGGATTCGGTGTGCTCCTAAGAGACAGTTGTAAAAGTGAGGTGTTCCCTTGGGACCCTTAGACTCTACCCCTGCTGAAACTTGCCTTTCTCTCAGGTGACATTCTGAGATACTTAACAGGGAGCAAGTACTTCCAAGAGTACAATTACTATATAATGATTTCTAAACGAGCCTCACCAGAGTGTCTAGGTTTCTTCCTGTCTCTCTGAGGTAGGAAGAACTCCTGGAGAGAGAACAACACACGTCAGCTGCAGCACTGACTCCCAGATCCTCGCTCCTAATGCTTGTCTGTGGAAGTGGGGTGGCTGTTACTGCGTCTTGCCTCACTGAGTTGATCGGGAGGGTCAGCTTGAGTAAGCTGCTGTCAGATTAAGGCAGCTGTGCCATGTGCAGACAATTTTGTCCTATGAGTTTCCTCTGTAACTCCTAGAGGCCAGATTGTATGAAGTGTTATCAAAATTGCTTTCACTGTTTCACTTTTTTTGCATTAGGTACCCCCTGAAGTTACCATACCAAGCTACATCTGGAGGCCACATTGCAGCCCTGGGATCATGGTTTGTTGTGCAGGTTCTATTGTGTACAGAACATTCTATGAGTTAGCTTTTGCTGCGTAACAAACACACCAAACTAAGTGGCTTAAAAGAATAACCTTTTACTTCTCAGCATTGTGTGTGTTTGGCAGTTTGGGCGAGGCTGGGCTTGAATATCTCTATTCCTTATGTATCTGGGCCTCCCTTGGAATGGCTGGGACCACCCCCCATGGGTCTCACATCCCGTAGGAGGCTGTTCCAAGCTCATTCATGTGGTGGCAGAAGGGTGTGCAGCAACGAGCAAGCCCCAGGATGTAAACACTCATTCAGTTTCTGCTTTTGTCTTATTTGCTAACGGCCCATTGGCCACGGCAAGTCACGAGGCCAAGTGAGAGTCATTGTTGGTGGGGACCACGGGAGGGTGTGAATACAGGAGAGTGTGGCTGTTGAGGGCCTTTGCTGGAGTAGTTCACGACAAGGAGCTTGTGTAGGATCTCACCAGACATGAAAGCAGCACCATTCTTCTTTAGACAGTTGCCTGGGGTGGTGCAGGCAGTGGGTTAGCGCGCTCTGCTCACCGTCCACGTGGGGCCCCTTAGCACCGCTTCCCTCTGTGACCATGAGCCACACACAAACTTAAGCCATCTGGCTCACAGATTCATGGCCACTCAGTCCCAGCGGAGCCACCAGGAGAATATGGCGGGATCAGCACAAATCCGATGTTAAGGCTAGAAAAGGAACTCCAAGCTGGTATCAGATAAGGGCCACGCAGATAGTTGTGACAAATGACATCTAAAATCCCCTACTGTTTCCTCGGCCTGCGCTGAGTCTGGGCTGCGTCTTCCCTCCTTTCTTGAGCACCTTGTAGAAAATGCCATCAGTCCCGGCATCTGCCTGTTCTTTGTTGCTCTGACAGTGCTGTGGACGGCATCCTGAGGACAGCAGGGCCGTGCGGGAGAGTGTGGGAAGTGGGAGAGACAGACACAGGCCTGGGCGACCAGACTCCTAGATCCTTCGGCTGGTTTGCTGCCACTGACCTTGGTCTCGTGGGCAAGAGGAAAGGTGAGCTGATGGACTAGATGACATCTGGTTTCATCGCAATCATAATCATCTTATTTTATGTTGTGTGTCCGTTCAGGGTTATGCTGACGTTAAAGATTATGTTTAGCAATTAATTGTGCTGCCTTATCAAAATATTGCCTTGTGATGCACCAAGAGACAAGAATTGAGGGAATGATTTTAAGATCAGATAGATGTTTGAATATAGTCCGGGATGAGCAGAAGGGGTAAGAAGGACGGATGGTCTTTGGGCTTCATGAGGAGGCTGGGCCCTGGGCATCAAAGACACTTTTATCACCCTTTTCCTTGTTTGGCTGAGCTGGGTGATTGGACAGGGGCTGATCAGGTATCAAAGAAATCTACAAAGTACATTTCGGGAAATAATTCAAGGAGCTGACTAGGTTTTCTGAGGCATGATTATTGGGAGGTGACTTCTGCTGCAAGCAGGAAAGAATAATTAAATTTGAGCAAGAATGAAATTTCCATTCTTTTAGATTGAGCTTATGACAGTCTCAGGTTGAGCAAATTCAACTGTCTTGGTCACACCAAAAGTCTCTTACTACATTGGGATCTTTGAAGGTTCTAGGTTGGGTAACATCAGACATCATCGAGTGTGTAAGGCGGTTCACGTGACCATGTGTCTGGGTGTTTGTATGTGTGTACATTTCCATGTGTGTGTGGACTGACGTGGAAACACAAGACGAGCACCACACCAACCTGTCCGTCTCATGTCTGCCTTCCCTAAGCGCTGGGAACTTCATCCTGGCCACCACTGGGTCCCCAAGACTTTATGTATGTTGCCCAGCAGTTAAGAAATGTTTATTGAATGAATGAATCAAGAAAATCTGGAAGGGAGATTTTTTTTAGCATCTTTAGTTCACAGTTTTTATGGAATCAGCCTAGACCTTTTAATGTTCGCAGAACAATGACTGTTGATGTCATTTCAGGTCTTTGGTGGGACTGAGATAAGAAATGAAAGGAAACTAACAAAACAAGTGACCAAAGTTAAATTCATACTCTGTTAAAAACAAACACACACTGATTGCCAAAGACCCAAACCCCTAAGTTATTTAGGTTACCAACCTAGGGTAGTAGAGCATGTATCTTTTTGTAGTGTATTTCCATTTTTCCAGAATTAAAATAGCTTTATTGTATTTTTGATTCTTAAGCTAATATATACTTATATAGAATAGTCAAACAGTAAAACAGTATAAAGAACTCAGTAAAAGTACCCCTGTTTCTGTGTGGTTAACATTTTAGGAAAATTTGTTTTTTAATTTTTCTTTTTAATTGTGGTAAAATGCCTATAACATAAAATTTACTGTGTTAACAATTTTTAAGTATACAATTCAGTAATGTTAAGTATATTTACATTATTGTACTTATTGTACAACCCATCTCCAGAACTTTTTTATTTTGCAAAACTGATACTGAGCCGGGCACGTTGGCTCATGCCTGTAGTCCTAGCACCCTGGGAGGCCAAGGCTTGAGGATTGCTTGAGCTCAGGAGTTCAAGACCAGTCCACGCAAGAGCGAGATCCCATCTCTACTGAAAAATAGAAAAATTAGCCAGGCTTGGTGGCACATGCCTGTAGTCCTAGCCACTTGGGAGGCTGAGGCAGAAGGATCGCTTGAGCCCAGGAGTCTGAGGTTGCTGCGAGGTGGGCTGACACCACGACACTCTAGCCTGCGCAACAGAGTGAGACTCTGTCTCAGGGAAATAAAAAAACAGTGATACTCTATACTACTCATTAAACAACTCCCCATTCCCACCCCCCCGCCCCGAGCTGGCATCTACCATTCTTCTTTCTGTCTTCTGAATTTGACTATTCCAGGTACCTCCTATAAGTGGAATCGTGCAGTATTTGTTCTTTTGCGACTGGCTTCCTTCACTCAGCATAACTTCCCCAAGGTTTATCCATGTTGTAGCATGTGTCAGAATTTCCTTCCCTTTTAAGGCTGAATGATAACTCCCCTGTATGTGTAGACCACATTTTGTGTATGTGCTCATCTGTTGAGGGCCACTGGGCTGCCTCCACCTCTTGGCCGCTGTGAGGAATGCTGCCGTGCACACGGGTGTTGGGACGTCTTCTAGAAGGCATGTTACTTCAGCCACAGACCTTCCTCGTATATGAGCTCATGCCGCACGTGCTGCCTTCTAAGGTACATTGGACTCAACAGTGTGCCATGTGCATCTTCTCTTGTCAATTAATATTGATTTTTTAACTATTAAATATGTGCATAATGCCCCTTTGTGTGGATTTTTCTATTTGTGCTTGGATATTTAGGTTGTTTTCCATTTCTTGATATTATGCCTTGGTAAAACATGCTGAGACTTAGACCTTTGCACTTTGCCTAGTAATAAAAATCCCTGCAGTTGGGTCTTAGGCTGGGTTCTCTAGAGCAGAGTCTGGGACAGTGATTTGAGTGTCAGTGATTTGCTGAGGGGCTGTTCTCAGGAGGATGCAGGGGAAGGAGGCAGGATGAGGAAGGGGCCAAGCAAAGAAGTCCCGAAGTCAGGCCTTGGCCTCATGGAGCATAGTCACACTGCCAGATTGTTCTCCTCGTCGCAAAGGGGCCTGGCTTTTATGCTGTTGGTCATTTGTCTCATAATGTCCAAGCCTCTTGGGACCCTTAGTCAAGAGCAGTTCTGTAGAAGGTGGTGAGTGTGAGCTGTTAGCCCAGCCCTTGGGGAAGCCGGGGGTGGGGACAGCCCCTGGTACAGAGGATATGGGTGGGGTACCACCACAGGTGCTGATAACCTCTGTGGTCCTGTCTTCAGACCTGGCGCTGTGCTGAGGACATAAATGTGTTCTCACAGTCCTGTGCTCTAGGTAAAAAAGTAACTTTCCCAGGGTCCCACAGCTAGTGAGGGGTGGGTGGATTTGTAAGGCCCACTCATGTCTGTCCAGTACTGGAGCCCGAGCACTGGCAGGCTGTAGAACGTAACATTTAATTCCTAGAAGCTGAATTGGTGGCCCAAAGACATGTCCATATTTATCCAAGTTTCTCTCCCTGCTTCTTCCCCAAGTTATATCAATTTATGTGTCCCATTGTATTATATTTGACTGTTTTCCTGCCATCCCTGGGTCTTGTCAATCTTGTAAATATCTGCTAATCCAATTGATGGAGATTTTTTTTGGCCTGATTTTCCTTACTTTTATTATTGCTGAGGTTGACACTCTTGCCAGTATGTATTGGCCAGGCATGTTTTTGATGGTCCTTTGCACTAGGGTTTGAATTGTCCAAATCTCCCCGCAGATTTGAATGCTGCATTTATAGTATACTTGTTTCACATCAATACTTTGTTCTATTTCTAGACTAGTCTGTTCTATTTCTGTCTAGTCTTATGCTAGGACCCCACTTTTACCATACACCCTATTTTTTTTTGTTTGTTTGTTTAAGATATAAGGTTGTAGGATTTCTTTTGACAGCTAGATGTTAACTAAAGGGTCACCAAGTACAGACATTGATAGGCTATCTGGCCCCAAGTAAGAATAGGATCCTTTTATTAGCAGTTAATAATGGTGTGTGTGGTGCTCTAGGGCCAGCAGGTACTTTTTTTAAGTGAGGCACCATTTCTCTCTTCAGCCCTGTCTATAATACTTCCATTTGCATGGCAGAGCATTTCCTTAAAGGCAGAGGGAGAGGTAATCTTTAGCTTAGTCTCCATTTGTGAATCATCAGTCGCTCAGTTACTAGTCGTCTTTGCAATTGAGAGAAAATTTGACTCAGGGTGGCTTGAGTGCAAATGAAAATCTGTTAGCTTTATCTAATTGGAAATTCCAAGGGTAGATCTAACTTCAGACAAAGTCATGAAGCCCATGACTTCATGGTTCAAAGTCATCAGAGCCCAGTTTCTCCATCCTTTGCAATTCTCTGTGCTGGCTCCATTCTCAGGCAAGCGTTTGCCTCCTGGAGGCAGGATGGCTGCCTGATCCCAGGCTGCCTGATCCTGTGTGAGTCCTTGCAGGTTCAAGTCCAGTGGAAAAAGAGAAGTTCTCCTTCCCCAGAATTTGGGCCTGTCTGCCATTGGCCTAAAGATATTCCTCTTCTGTGAGCTACCCATTATAGCAGAGGACGGTGTATACTTTTTGACTTATGCCTGGTAATGTCCCCACCTTGCACTAGGGTGCTGGCACCCAGGGGGCTTTAGGGAGCTATTGCCAAAGAAGAGGAAATGGATGCTAGCTGGCTGTGAACACCAGTCAGCACCCCTACACCCGCGTTGGTAGGGTGGGACTTAATGATGTTTTATTTTCCCATTGAGAAGAGCTCATACTGTCAGGCTTCGATAGAGAACTACTTTTAGAGAGCTGGGCTTGCCTGGGTTCTGGCGACTTGAGGAGTTGGCACTTCCCCTTTTAGGTAATTCTGTGACTACGGACCATCTAGGGAGTCCGAAGAGGCCGAGGCCATCTGTGGCTCTTGGCAGAGCTGAGTTGGGTTCTCGTTGCCAAGCCTGCCATTTCAGGATTGAACCAGCCCATGGTTCCTCAGCACCGCTGTGGGCACCCTGCAGCAGGGCCAGGCCTCAGCTGCCTGTGGAGGGGTTAAACAGCACCCCCAGAGGGCAGAAGGCAGGCTCCAGAGACGCCCCCCTCCCCAACAACATGCATCCCCTCCCCGGCCTCTGGCTTGGTGTTGCTGTGACCTAAATTTTTAGCTATACCCAGTTAATGACAGTTTTAACTTCCTTTTTCTTTGCTTACGGCACAGACTTTGCTGTGTATCCTCCCCCCATCCCCTTTTGCCCCCCTGTTTTATAAATTTGTGATTCTAATACCAACCTGTGGAATGGAAACAGCAGTGGCCTGGCTTCCAGGTGTCCCTCTGCCCCTGCCCAAGGTGTGACTGTGGTGAGCCCCAGACTCTGCGAGTTCTGCGTTCCAAGTGTAAAGTGAAGTGGTGGCTTGTGATGGCTCCTGGAGGCATGAATGTGGGTCCTGGAATATAAATCCAAAGTGGCTGCAGGGCACACCACGTCCAGCCCGCACGCTTAACAGAGGAGAAGCCCTAGAGAGACTGAGTTGACCCATAAGGGGTGACGTTGGAGGGAGACCCTCAACTCTGGTATTACAGTTTGGATTCTTGACTATAAAGAACATTTAAACTACCCAAGGTAAAAAAAAGAGAGGATTTGGTAGCCATCAAGGAAATCCCACACTCGGGCCTGGGGACCACCGGGCAGCCAGGCCTCAAGGGAACCAGTGCCCGGAACAGGGACTCCTCCAGGCTCCTGTGGGCACTCCCAGGGTTTCAGGCACCTGCTCCTCCTCCTTGTGTCCTCCTCTGCCTGGCTCCCCGTGCCCGCTCTCCTTCCGCCCGCACCGCTGCCTTCAGTGTGTCCCTGGCGCACTGGCCGCCTAGCAGCTTCTCCTTCCTCCTCAGAGTCTGTCCGTAGAATTCCAGTCTCGAGGACTGAAGGGCTCACTTCCTCTTTTTGAGCCAGGACAAGTAGGCCACAGGTCACTTGGAACTCTAGTCCTTTGTACTGAGCCCTGAGGTCAGGTCCCACGCCTTCCCAGTGGGCTCTCGCCGTGGATGTGGGCTCGTGTGACAGAAGCCTGGCAGCGGACCTCCACGTGCCATGGAGGGACATTTTCCTGAGGACGGTGTGGACCAGCAGCGAGCAGGCCAGGACAGCCTGAGATAATCCCAGAAGATTCAAGCTCATTTTAGGACAGTTGATTCTGTCTTGAAGGATCAGAGGCAGAAATATTAATATAATTTTTTTCAATTTTTCATTTTGAAATTAATTATTCTCACGTTTTTCTTCCAAAAGTGCTACGGCCTTAAATACTAACAAAACTTGAAGATCTTTCTTCTCTTCCTTATATTGGTGCAGAGTGTCCAAAAGTTACTTTTGTCTGGCACACACTTAGATTTTTGATTAATGAAGGTTGCTTTAGGATTTATTGACGAGTGATTCTGGAAGGCTTAAAAAAATGGCACTTTTTCTAAGCTTTGGTTGACAGCAGAATTGGGAAAGACGGTTACCCTCACCATGGTTATGCAAAAACCACGGGTTGTAATACTGTGCAAAGCATGTGTCTCCCGAGAATGAGCAGAGGCGCAGGCGGCCAGTGAGCTTCAAGAAACATTCACTGTGGCTTGGTGAATGCAGAACCCAAGGGAGGGGTTCGCAATAGCAAAGAGACCTGCGGTGGTTTCAGACTTCAGCAGGAGCATGTCTAGATTTTAATCTGGATCAGCACTTTTCTAACAGAGTTCATGGGCCGTTCGGCGTTATCTGGTGGGCAGGCTTATTTACCCGTGAAAGATAATTGATTCCATGTTCCTCTCAGACCGAAAAACACTACTCAAGTTTGTTTTTAATAAACAAAATCATTTCAGCTTAAAAATTGGTGTAGATTTACATAGACAATCGGATAAGTTCCTTAGATTTGTTCCATTAATAACAACACAGAGGAGGAAACTAAGAAATCTAAGAAAAACATTTTGAATTTGTGTGTGTGGAGGTGGAGGGAGGATTGCATTAGCCGCAATCAGAAAGCTTCCAAGTAATGATTATTATGTTTAATAATAATTAAACTAGCATTCCACAGGGACTGTTTTCTGGAAATTTTGGTAGCGCAGTCACTGAACAATACATACTCAGAGCAGCCGAGGCGCCAGGCCATTGGAAGGGAAATGGCTTATTTGCTTTGTTTTGGACGTGTTTAAAGTTAATCCAAAATCAATTTCATTTTCAAAAACTAAAATGTCACTAGTCTTTCTTCCATGTTAAGCTTCTGCAAACCTTTTCTGAAAAGGGTCAAATAGTAAATATTTGATACAAAATAGAGGTATGCATAAAGAAATGAGCCTGTTGTGTTTCAAAAAACTTTTATTTATGGGCACCGAAATTTGAATTTCATATAGTTTTCACATGTTATGAAATATTATTATTCTTTTGATCCCGCCCCCCACCCCCCAACCATTTAAAAATGTAAAAGCCACCCTTAGCTCCTGAGCAGTGCAGTTTGGCTCATGGTTTCCCAGAGCCTGTTCTAGTCTCTACTCTGCCTCTGCACTTAAAGTCTTTTCTTTTGGGCAAGAATACTCCTGCACCTGGAATATGAAAGGGAACGTGTGTGTGTGTGTGTGTGTGTGTGTGTGTGTGTGTGTGTGTGTGTGTGATGAAGCAGGGTTTAACTTCGGTCGTTCAGGACTTTGCCACCAGCAGTATAGCCCCAGTGGCAGGGAGGCCAGCTTTAGAGATTCTAGACTTGTTCTCCACACAGACAACACAGAGTGACTCTTGAAACAGAATGAATTTCATGCCTGTAATCCTAGCACTCTGGGAGGGAGGTCACTTGAGGTCAGGAGTTCGAGACCAGCCTGAGCAAGAGTGAGACCCCATCTCTACTGAAAATAGAAAAAATTAGCCAAGGGTGGTGGTACACACCTGTAGTCCCAGCTACTAAGGAGGCTGCGGCAGGAGGATCACTTGAGCCCAGGAGTTTGAGGTTTCAGTGAGCTAGGCTGATGCCACGGCATTCTAGCCCAGGCAAGAGAATAAGACTCTGTCTCAAAAAAAAAAAAAAGAAATGGGGTGAATTGAGAACACCAACTCAGGTAGAAACCTGCGAGTTAAGCTGTTGAGCTTCATAGCTTCATACCCATATAGCTCTGGCAGGGCTATGAAAATGGTGGTGATGTCCTCATAATTTCTTTGCAGATATAAAGAGGTATATTTTAAAAGGCTTAGGTCTCTCAGGTGATTCTTTTCATTCTTATTCTTAGAGGAGTAGGCCAAAGATATGCTTCCACAAATTGGAAACGCCTGGTTTTGTTTAGTATAATGTAGAGGGAAATTAGGAAAGTTGCAGAAACACCCAGTTTTCCAAAATTGTTCTACGTAACTGGGAACAGTGAACCAAAGACAGATATGCATTTTATTTAGTTAGATCTGTTTACTAGGACCCCCCAATCCTTTATAAATATAAAGCTTTTCAATATTTGTCCCGTTTTGTAATTAGTCTAGATTTAGCAGTGGCTCTTCCTGATTTGGGAGGAAGCATGCTTCACGGTTGCCAGGCAACAGCTAATTGTGTATTAGCTGCCAACAAGCTGTTGGCAGTAACTGTAAATTCTTTTGTCTTGTTAACAAAAACTGAGTGTTAAAGATACAGCGATATATAAAGTCTGTTCTGTTGTTCAAATATGTATAACTTGGGTGATAAATTCCTACACTAATATAACATCCATGTGCAGCTAAAATTTGCAGCGTGTTTAGAGAACCTGCTCACTCTTGTACTTGAGTCACATGTCATCTGCTCAGGGCCCTGCAGTTCTCGGCCGGGACAATGATGTAATAGAGGCGTTGTTTTCTCAAGGTCTCTTAAAAAGACTCTGAGGGATTTGTTAAATGACGGGCTGTGAAATGTATATGAAGCTCGTGCATGAAATGTCCCAAGTAAGGACTCTGGTACATACGCAGGAGCCACCAGTTCCCCGCGGTTGACCTCAGTTCCCATCTCCCAGAGTGAGTACAGGGAACAGCACCAGCCCGAGTGACAAGTCCTGCCGCAGCCAGGGCCCTCCCGCCACCCCTCCACATCAGCCAGACTCAGCGTGAGTTTTCTAGGACAGAGCTTCATAAAATGAATTCTTATTTCATAAGCAAATATGGTGTGAGTCATCCTTTGGACACATAGAATTAAGAAGGAAGAAAAAAACGCTATTTGGTCGGTGCATTTTTTTTTTTTAAGAAACTTGCTCTGAATCCCAAACTTGTCCCCAGATCATTGCCAGCATTCTCTCTTCTGGTTACGTATTTTTAAAGGACATTGTCTATTTGGCGTCACGTACCACATCAAGCACTTGGACGTATATTTTCTCACTTAACCCCCAACTCTGTGCAGAAGAAGGTAGGGGAGTCTCACAGGGGCCAGACGGGGGACGGGGAGCAGGGAGGGGGAGAGCCCAGGTTTCCACTGGTTTCTAGGGCCAGACTCTCTTCTCAGTTTGGGGCCTGGTTTTCAGAAGACATTCAGAATCATCTGGTTGCCAAGTGAACCAATGTAAGGCATCAAACGGATGGCCAAGATGTTGAATGTATTTCATTCTTTGTTTCTTTGATTTCTGAAAACAGCTCTTAGATGCTTTTAACAGGATAAAGAAGGCATTCCCTGCTTATATGTCCTTTTCTCCATAGGAAGCTTTTCCTTCTCGCACCTCTCTGCCCCCCACCTCTGGCATAGCCGGAAATCTCACCTCTCAGGAAGCTCGACTCTCACAATCGGTTTCCCCTTCAAGCGGGACATTTTGGATTTTCCCTGCCACCCCCCCGCCCCTCCCGAGGCTCCGACGCAGCAGCAGAAAGAAGTGTTGTCAGCAGAGGCTGCAAACCCGACTCTCTCCCTTTTCAGTGGTATTTTTACTACGAGCCGAATTACTTCGGCATCATGTAAACATGCTGGAGTGTGTTAACAGCTGCCTCTCTTTCAAAGCTGAACCAGCTCAGAACTAAAAGGGGAACTGCTTTCAGGTTCTGCTCAAGTTTGCATGTGACAGCGTCAAAGCTATTTTTAGCAGAGTGATCACCGGCAAGAAGCTGAAAACTGCTTCTTTCAACTATCCACAGTGGAAAGAAAGGATCGTTTATGCACCGCTGCAGCTCTTGAGCCCATTTATGTGGGAGACAAAGGGGTGTGTAAATCTCTTCTTCAAAGTTACACAGGCATCTTGTCCCTGTTCAGAGCCCCGTCACCTTTGTGGAGACAGAGTAATGTTAATTTAGCGCTTGGCTGCCCGGGCTCTGAGTTAAACTAGATGCACTGATAATAGTGAATCATAGGACTGTCCTTCTAAATGTCCACTCTGAAAAGAAGGCAGTGTATAAATGCTCAGAAACATCCACTAAACTTTTAAAGTGTCTGTCGTTCCTCAGTTTTCCTTTTATTTTCTGTAGATCACAACAGGAAGCGGGAGGCGGTTATCTAAGCAGCATGGCCCAGCAGAGAGAGCATGAGTCGCTTACTAGCCATGCGACCCTCATAAATGACTTAACCTTTTTGAATTAAGTGTTCTCAGCTGCAAAATGAGGATCACGATACCAGCTCTATATACTTTATAGGGTTAGTTTTTTTGGCAGATATTTGTTGAACACCTACCCCATACCAGAGACTGAGGATGTCAGCCTAACAAGACAGTCAGTGTCCTGAGGGAGCTCACAGTCTAGCTCCTTAAATACATAAATTACAATTCTGTGTGATGCATGTAAAGGAAACAGCATAGGAGACACAGGATCTGCTCTGGGCAGGGAGGGAGGCGGGAGGACAGGAGGAGCGGTATTTTCAAGGATGCATAAGAGTTTGCAAAGAGGGCAAGGGAGAGAGGGGCATTCCAAGCAGGGGCAGCTAAGAGAGCAAAGACAGGTAAGTGACAGTCTGATATCTCCAAGGGACCAGAGCAACTTGACATTGTCAGAACAAAAAACAACAAGACAAGGGACAGCAGGAGATGAAACTGGAGCTTAAGGCAATCATTTAGGCCTGAGGAACTTGGAAGTGACGTAGGCCACAGGGGAGCAAGAGTGGTTTTGAGTACACAATTATACAAAAATTAAAGTGGAGTCATTGCTAGCAGAAGTCTGTGCATCTGCGTGTATGAAGTGATAGCAGTTTAATGCAAGCAAAGGATGCTCTAAACATAAAACACCTTCTCCAGAAAGGCTAAGGCTGCGACAGGTATCCAGAACTGGGTGGCATGTGACTCCTTTGAGCGTTGCCTTTGAAGAGGGTGGAAGTGGACAGGGGGAAGGTGAAAGGCACAGAAGTAGCCTACTGGCCGAGCGCAGTGGCTCACGCCTGTAATCCTGGCACTCGAGGCAGGTGGATCGCTGGAGCTCAGGAATTCAAGACCAGCTTGAGCAAGAGCAAGATCCTGTCTCTTAAAAAAAAAAAAAAAAAAAACCAAAGAGAAAAGAAGAAGTGGCATACTGTGAATGCCTTTTCAGACCTCATTTGGTGCTGGGCTCTGCAAGTGGGTTTGGAGAATGAGTCCCATCCTTTAGGAGCTTTCAGGCCAGGGAGCACAGACGAGGAGGTGAGCCCAGGCAGTGAAGTGCGGCCTGTGTGTGATCCGCAGACCGGCCAAGGTGTGCGTAATGACCCGGCACCAGGAAACACAGTCCGTGCACACAAATCAGGCTCCCCCAGAGGTTTGGAAACTAAGGTTTTCCTGAATATGTTTAAAGCTTCAGTTGTGTGGTCATTCTTGTATGCCATAGGAATTCAAAGGAGAGGGAAATACAAAACAAACAAACCAAAAAACCCTCTCAACCATATGTATCTGTTTATACCCGGGAAGAAATGTGCTGAGAAGTCACTGCGTACTACCACATGTTGTAAAGCTCAATCCACACACCCGTGTCTTTATAAATGTGGCCAAGAAGTGAAATTACTTTGGAAATTATGTTCTCTTTAATACCATCATGAAAGTGGAGCAACATTATTTGCTTCATTGTACTTTAAGGAGAAGAATGGATGTTTCTATAGGTTTTCTAGAAGAATCATGTGGGTATTAGGTACTGGCTGTGTAAGAGTCAATTACTCAGGCCCCAGCCCATGTGACGTTGGAAGAGGACCGATGAACTTAGGCTTCTTAACCATATATTTTTTGGTCTTTCTGGGCTACATTACATGGGGAGGGTACACGTGGGACAATTTGAGAACAGGAGAGAGTCATAAGCCAGCAATGGCTTGGCACAGGTGGTGGGAGGTGGCCAGAGATCACATGGAAAGCAAGGAGTACAGGGAGCATCTTTGGGGCAGGGCCAGCTCTGTATGCCCAGCAGAGAATCTCAGGACAAATACAGAGTTAAGGTGCAGATGCTACCAGGAGGGAGGATCACTTAAGGTCAGGAGTTCCAGACCAGCCTGAGCAAGAGCGGGACCCCATTTCTACAAAAACATAGAAAAACTATCTGGGCATGGTGACACACACCTGTAGTCCCAGCTACTCGGGAAGCTGAGGCAGGAGGATCGCTTGAGCCCAGGAGTTTGAGGTTGCAGTGAGCTGTAATGATGCCACTGCACTTTAGCCCAAGCAACAGAGCAAGACCCTGTCTTAAAAAAAAAAAAAAAAAAATGCAGACACCAATTACAGTCATCTGTTGCCTTGGCAGACATAATTTGCTTTTTGGAAATTTAAAATAACTTTTTGTCGCTTTGAAGCCAACCATAAATAGATCCAATAAACCATAGGAAAAACATTTTTCTTAAAAAATAAACTTCTGCACTGTTGCCTACAATTTAAGCATTTGAGTGCCTGGATTGGGTCCTCCTAATACAGCGTTTACACAGAGGTGTCCTCCTCTATGTCAGCAGCTTTCCAAAATCAGCATTTATGTCCCCCATCTTCATAGTGGGCTGTGGGATGGGCCTGGCTCTCAGAGGGAGGAAATGAATAATCAAGGGCAATCACAGTTTTCCCACAAATAGGTTATTTTCTGATCTGTGACTGGTTTTCGGCATCATAGGAAGTACCAGGAATCAGACTGCGTCAAAAACTTGGATTAAATATTTACATCTCTTGATTTCTAGAAGTCTGAAAGGTAAATAGGTCATAGTGACTTTCGTCTCTATTTTTGAAGTATTTTCCGTGACAGTTGCATTAGTTCGTGGAGTAGTGAGATGGTGATGTTGTTAGCATTATCTGGTGGGCAGTGTGTGGTTGTCACCACCTAAAAATTACACGGTTGTCACAGGACAGAAGATGCAAGTGTGGCCAGCCTCCTTGGATAGAGGTTTTGTCACTTGTATCAGAGCACCCCAGCCACATTAGCGTTGTCTAAAGTCCCCCACTGGTTCCACCTGTTAAACTGGACCGCTTTGCACTGTTGTCAAGATCTCCATGAAACCATTGCCAATGGAAGAAGAGGGGGCTGGAGTTCCTCAGTCTCAGAGTCCCCTTCAGCCCAGACTGGTCCAGACCCGGTTCCCCTCTGGGGCCAGCATGGCCAGAGGAGAGGACATGGGAACTGTCCCAACGCCACCTTTGGCCATCTCTCAGAGGCCTGCCAGCATCCCACAAGCTGCTCCTTGAGGGACTTGGTGTCTGTATTTGTGGGTCAGTGAAGCTGAGATGGAGAATTTCCGTGGGATGGAGCAAAGCCTCCAGGTTTCAGCTCCCCAGGAGTACATCAAAGAGAGCATGTTGAAGAGCTACTCTCTGGGCTGTGGTCATGGCCAGCATTTATTGAGCACATGCTGGATACAAGGCCCTGTGCTGAGCTCCCGAGGTATATGGCCCCTTTGGAGGATCTGTAGTTTTTTGGGGAGACAGCTGGAGAAGTGGCAGCACAGGTGGCGTGGAAGTCCACAGCAGCACTGCTGGGACTCGGAGAAGAGTCGGACCAGGTCAAGGAGTCAGGGTAGACCTCGTGGAAGAAGGGGTTGCCAACGGTTTCTACTCAACAAGAGGGCCATTGTCCAGAAAGTTCTAGCGTCTTGTTTCTTTCACTGATACTAAAAAAGGATCTGAAGGCAGTGGCCTCATAGCATCCAGAGCTGTGTGTCCTCCTCTGTACAACCCAGAATCCTTTATCTATTTGCCATCCATGCCCTATTATTAGAGGACATGACTGTCACTTTGTTGCTGTGTCCGCACAGCAACGTAAAAGGGTATTTATTCAGTGAATGGATGAGTGAGACAAAAGAGAGTGGGCAAACCGCTCTCCTTTCCAGACCTTTGGAAGGGAGGAGCAGGACATTACCTGCCCTGTGTATTGTCTGGCCGGCCATTAGGGAGTGTCTCTTTATATGTTTATCCATCTATCTGCCTATTATTTATTGTTTAATAAGTTGTGGTAAAGTACATTTGAAAAAAAACTTGTCATCTCAACCATTTTTAAGCATATACTTCAGTGGTATTAAGTACATTTATATTATTATACAACCATCACCACTATCCAACTCCAAAATTTTTTTCATCTTGCAAAACTGAAACTCTCTACTCATTAAACAACCACTCCCTATTCCCTCCCTGCCCCCGGCCCCTGGAAACCACCATTCTATGAATTTGACTATGCTACATCTGTGGTCTCCAACCCCCAGGCTGAGGACCAGTCCTGTAGCCTGTTAGGAACTGGGCCGCACAGCAGGAAGTGAACAGCCAGTGAACAAGCAAAGCTTCATTTGTATTTACAGCCGCTCCCCATCGCTCGCGTCACTGCCTGAGCTCCGCCTCCTGTCAGATCAGCAGGGGCATTAGATTCTCATAGGAGCACGGACCCTACTGTAAACTGCGCATGCGAGGGATCTAGGTTGCGCGCTCCTTATGAGAATCTAATGCCTGATGATCTGAGGTGGAGCTGAGGCTGTGATGCTAGTGCTGGGGAGAGCCTGCAAATACAGATTATCATTAGCAGACAGGTTTGACTACACAATAAATGTAATGCACTTCAATCATCCTGAAATCATCCCCTGTCCCCCAACCTCCATCCCCAGACTGTAGAAAAATTGTCTTCCATGAAACCAGTCCCTGGTGCTAAAAGATTGGGACCACTGCCCTAGATAACTCATGTAAGTGGAATCATACAGTATTTGTGTTTTTGTGACTAGCTTATTGCTCTTGGCATAATGTCCTCAAGGTTCATCTGTGTTTTAGTGTATGTTGGCATCTGCTTCCTTTTAAAGGCTGAATAATATTCCCTTGCATGTGTTACATATCCACATTTTGCTTAACCATTCGTCCATTGAGGAACACGTGGGTTTGCTTCTACCTCTTGGGTATTAAGAATAACGTTTCTATAAACATGGGTGTACAAATATCTCTTCGAGTCCCTGCTTTCAGTTCTTTTGAGTATATACCCAGAAGTGGAACTATGGAATCTTATGTTTAATTTTTTGAGAAACCGCCATGCTGTTTTTCAGAGTGGCCGCACCATTTTAGGGGATGTCTGTTGTGCTGCCTCGTGGCATTAATCAGGGTAATGTCTTAAACGGTTACTTACTTAGTTTTCCTGTGTGTCTGGCCTTCCCTCTGTCAGTTTTACAAATGGAATTCTCCTTCCTACTACTCCACTTCTGTCCTTTGAACTGGATCACTTAAAATCTGGCCCTGCAGACAGGTTTGGGATAATGGACACCATGGATATGCCTGGCCACACTAGCATGGTTGGCCCAGAGTCGGGAACTGTTTCTCCTTTCTCCCAGCCCCTTTGGAAATGCTGAGTTTATCCCTGAGGCCACTGTGCAGGTGGTCCTCTGGGGAAGTCCCAGGCTGCTGCTCTAGGAATTAAGCTAGAACCAAACTGGCCCTACTAGATTTGCAGTTCTTGGAACAGCTGCTTAGCTTCCCTCTACTCCACCATTTTAATTGTGATTAGTAGGTTCATTTGCATCTAAAAGGAGTAGTTTTCTTATCAGCACCATTGAGTTGAGAACCAGTGTGCTCCATTTATATAGAGTGGCCCATTTAAACCAGGGCCCATTAAGCAGTAAAAGTAAATGTGGGTGTTTTACAAATGCAAATATATCATGCAAATAATGTACTTTATGCTGAATGATGCCTTGGTTTTCATATGTAAAATTAGAAACTGTGTAGCACAAAGATAATGATAAACACCTTTGCATCTGTTGGTAAGATGTATCATGAGCTGTATGCATCTAAAATTGTAGCCACGGTTTTAAGCAGAATTTCTTCAGAATATACCCAAACATGCATTCTGTACTATCAAAAATATACACGTACTTATCTAGTTATTTATATATTCCTAAGTAATCAAGAAATCACAGAAAAGAGTAATCCAAATTACCTAACCTATTACTTACCATCAATGATGAGATTTATAATTTTGTTTCCATTTGTAAAGATTTTTGAGTTTTTGTTAGAGATGATGATAGTGGAAGAAGACATGTTACTACATAGGCTAGTTCTTTTGTAAAACATTTAATTATGTCCAGAAGAGATTTTTCTTTTTAATCCTTAGTGTTTGAAATAATTCTCTTTGGGACGTGCACATAGCATTCCTGCTAGTTTTCAAAATCACTTAGTGAGTAATGACAACTGTCTTCTGTGTTCAGTGAACTTGGCCAAGTTTTAGGAGGGGAATCACCGTTGGCCACGTGATGTCTGCCACGGTAAGGCGAGACACACAGACCTGTGGACAGAGAATTAGAGGTATAAGACATCGGAATGGGAAAACACCACAGAGTGTGATTAATTCCCAAATGAGCTGTTGGAACGGTAATTGCCAGAAGGATTCAGAGGAGGGAGAGGTTGTAGGGTGAAAGGGGCTAGATAAAGTGCCCCTGGGAACTGGGATTTGAATTGAACTTCAAAGGATGGATGGGACGTGACCAGGCAACGAGAGAGAGCGCATTACAAGCAGAAAGGGAGAGAATGGGCTCAGATGGACCCGAGAAAAGTGCAGGGTACTTGTGCGTTCTGGAGACCAGGTCTGGTGGCATATTGGAGGGCAGGAGTAACATGTCAGGAATGAATGGGAGAGTTTCTGAGGGGCGTAGACCCCTACCCTATAAGCTTCCACACTTTTGTAGCCACCAAACTCTTCAAATGATGAATTACGTGAAAACTTAACGTGTAAGACACATGAAAAGTGAGATGCTTTGTTGACACGGAGGCCGGGGCTCTGGCGGACATGATGGCAGATGTCAGGGTGTGCTCCACATGCCAAGGAACGCCAGAGATGGCCAGCAAACCACCAGAGGCCGGAACAGATCTCCTTCACAGCCTCTGAAGGAACCAGCCTGCTGACACCCTGATCTCAGACTTCCGGCCTCCAGAACTGTGACATGATAAATTTCTGCTGCTCGCGCCACCCAGTGTGTAGTACTTTGTTATGACAGCCCTAGGATTGGCACTGACAAATCCAGGGCCGTTCAGAAAGGGTCCTGGGGACCAGCAGAGGCAAGAAGCTGCCCCTGGTTTGAATGGTTGACACGTAGGGGCAGCTGAATGCCATGTGGGACCCAGTAGGAGATGCATTCCAGAGTCCGGACACAAGATCAGCTAGAGGTAGAGAAATGGAAAGCGCAGAGTTTCCGTGGACTCTCTGGGGAAGAGAGCACGAGTGGAAAGGAGGAAAGAGCTGAAACTCTGAGAACGCCCGTAACTGTGGGGCCGAGACCGGACAGAGAGCTGGCAGACTGTGCAGACAGGAGAGTACAGGAGCAGAGCAGGCTAGGAGGGTGCGTTGAGTCTGACAGTGGAACGGACTGTAAAGAGATCAGTCAAAAATAATGGAAGGTGCACACATTTGGGAGAAAAAGCCTCTTCATGGGTGCGGGAGGGTATGCCGTGGGGAGGGGAGGGGCGGTAGTACCATCGAGGGCAGTTACCCCTCGTCTTAGTCTGTTTGTGCTACGATAACAAAATTATATAAAAATTTCCATTGTTTGTAACTTACCTGGGTAATTTAAAAATAGTAGAAATGTCTCTCTCGTGGTTCTGGAGGTTGGGAAGTCCCAGATCAAGGTGCTAGTAGGTTCGTTGCCTGGTGAGGTCTGCTTCTGAGATGGCGCCTTGAATGCTGCCTCCTCCAGAGGAGAGGGACGCTGTGTCCTCGTGCGCCAGAAGGCAGAGGGCAGAGGGGGTTGATGCCCTCCTTCAAGCTCCTTTATAAGGGCACCCAATCCCATTCATGAGCAAGGAGCCCTCATGGCCTGATCACCTCTTGAAGGCCCCACCTCTTAGTACTGTCACATTGGAGGGGACACATGCAAACCCCAGCACCCTTGAATGGCTGGGTGGTTGGGTGACCCTAGTGACCTCTGCCAGGAAGGTGACTGTGGCAGTGACATGAAGGAGTAGAGACCAGGCTCGCAGCCCCTGCCCCTTGCGCTGTGTGAAGGCAGAGCAGAGCTATGGGAGCTGAGAGAAACCCTTGGACTCCAATTGATGTTTGGTGATGGTTAAGATAAGAAGCTATTAGTCCTGGGAAGGGGGAGGTGAGCAAAGACAGGAGGTGATGGAGGGAGGAAAGTTTCCAGAAAAAAAGAAAAACAATGGAGATGTTACTCAAGGAAGAAGGTGCAGGTGTGGGCAGAGATGGCAGCCAGTGCACTCAGGCGGAATGGAATGTCTGTGGTTTAGAAAGGAGGAGATGATGTTGCCTGCTAGAACGTGGAGGGGGTTTGGGACTTGATGAGTGGAGACATGGGGCCAGCTTCGTCGAGCCCTCATTTGGGGGCAGTTTTATCCCCTGTTGGATGCACAGCAACAACTGGAGGCATTTTTGGTTATCACAGCTGCTGAGGTGGGTGCTACTGGTATGTGGTGGGTAGAAGCCAGGGAGGCTGCGGAGCATCCCACCATGCGCAGGGCAGCACCCCAGGACAAGAATTACCCAGCCCAAAATGTCAATAATGCTGAGGTTAAGAAACCCTGCCACAGGTCAGTGGCAGTTCTCAAACATGTTCGAGGAATCAGCTTCATGGCATGCTTTGTGCAACATGACGAAACATCAATATATTTAAAATAACACAATAGATCTTGCCCCAGCGCAGCTGCCACCTGTGGCAGATCCTGAAAGCCATTTCGGCCCCCGGCATATCCAGGGCTTCAGCGGTAGCGGGCACATAAGAATATTTGCAGGCTGATCCTGTTGAGACCAGGATAAGTCTCCAGTTTCAACATTTGGCTGAGATGACAGAACGATTCCATTTCTTACCGTGATGGGTGTATTGTCCTCAGAATAATCTGGTCACTCTCTCAGTTATAGTTTTTGTGGTCCTAGATGGCTGTTGTCTGATCACTTCAGTGATGCCCCTCAAAGGTTGTCAGCCTCTGAAATGGGGCAGTCCTGGTAGGTTTCCACCTGGTCTCTTCTGCCTGTTGATTGCTTGCCAGTTCGCACGTGTGCAGGATTTTACATGGAGTTGTCCTTTTTTAGCCTCCTGTAGAGGAGGTGGCATCTGTAAAGCTGCTTCTTCCAGCCCATTGATTTTTAGAAATTGATTGTTGCTACTTTGGACTACAGATCATATGAGACTATCATCTCAAACCAAAGATCTCAAACCATCCTTAAAAGAAAAGGGGAAGACAGACGGGAGGTGCAGTCACCTCATCCATCAAGGAATGGAGAAAAGAGCCAAGTGACAATGTCTAGGATGCAGTGTGGCATCCAGCTGCGAACTGCCGCCATGTTGCTGTGTGGCTTTGTGCGCATCGCCCAACTTCTGTGTACTGCAGTTTCCTGGTCATCAAGACTACCACGGGGATTTCTGCAGTTTACGGAGCATCTTCTTTTTATACTCATCATCTTGTTTCATTTTCACACACTAGATACTATCACTTGCCTCCGGTTTATAGGCATGGAATTGAGACTTGGACAAGTTAAAAGACTTTCAGTCTGTGTTTTGAACAAATTTCCTGAGTCCAAATTCTGTGCTCTCTTCACTACACTGTGGATTGGACCAGGTGGCCACTGAGATCCCTTTTCGTTGTCAAGGTCCTCAAGTTTTATTATTTGAAAGGTTATGAAAGTGTCGAGAGTGTCCCGGAGAACTCTGAACTTTCACCTGTACTCTTAGTGATGCTTCTCCAACTGTGAGTGACGTTCTGTGAAGTTCAAAACCTTCCCATACATGTCTCTGTCCAGCTTGCTCCGGTTGCTGCGTTCTGAATGTCAATGACTGGCCTCCTTCACCGAGGGGTCCGTGTTAGGGTGTGGCGTAGGGCAGATTTGTTTTTCTTTTATATTCTGGTGATTAGCCACAGTTAGATGGTAGAACAATAGAATTTCAAGGAGTTTTTTTCAGGGATTCCCCTTCTTGACAACTGCTGTGTTTTATTCCTGGGAGAACACAGTCTGATGGCAGATGTCACACATGCAAGGGGATTGCCATCACTGTTGGTTTCCAGTGCTAAGAATATGACGGGAATCTGTGATCAGTTGCTTAAGAAGTAGTGTGGCTCAGCTCTACCTTTCCTGAGTACTAAATTAGGATGGGCAAGTCTGGCTAAGTACTTCTTCCAGAGTCCTTCCTGTGACTCTCTCTCCCTTCTTTCTTTCTTCCTTGCTCCCCAAGTCCCCACCCCACTCTCATTGCCTCCCTCCCTTCTCTACCTCCCTCTTTCCTTTATACATTAAAACAATTGTAACTGTGGTAAAATACACATAAAATTTACCATCTTAACCATTTTTTAAGTGTGCAGTTCAGTTAAGTGATAAGCACATTTACAAGGTTGTGCAACCAACCTCCAGAACTTTTTGCATCTTGCAAAACCAGACTTCTGTACTCATTAAACTCCCACTTCCCCCGGCAGCTTTCTGTCTCTAGGAACTGGACCGCTCCAGGTGCCTCATGTAAGTGGAATCAGCCGGTATTTGTCTTCTTTATGCAGGTTTATTTCACTTAGCATAAGTTTCATCCGTGTTATGGCATCCTAGTGTCTCTTTTAGATATTCCATTTCACATTTGGCAGCTGGGTTCTCGGGAAAAACTACTCTTCTTAATTTGCTTCTCGTTAGAACCACAGAAAGTGCAGGCTTGTGAACACAGATGTGGGCCTTGCCAGAACCTCCCAGGGTCTAGGTTTACAATCCAGCTGGTTCTCACAGTGATTAAGGCTCACAGCAGTTATGGGTGTAGAGAAAGCACGTGACAGATCGCATCATTATGCCGAAAGCCAGCTTCGGACATACAGCCTGTTGATTCGCCATGTCCCCTTGGGAGCTGGAGGTAGTGCAGCTGAGAGTGTGGGGCCCAGGGAGTGACTGAGGCGTGCGAGTCTCTGGTGGATGCCCGGGGTGCTGTTGAGGAAGGTATCACTCATCTCTGGGGACTCTCTGGCTAAGTGCTGGTTTTACCAATCAACTGGATCCGTGTTCTCAAATGCCAGTTCACAAACTGCCTTTCTAGGAGACAAGGCCCTCGTAACCTATTGGTCTGCTTCCTTTGTCACAAAGTTGGTTTGGCTTATACTGCTGAAGGTCATAGGATTTTGTTAGTGCATTATTGAAATGAGACATTTGTGGCGCCAGCGTTGTATTGTTTCTGCTAATGTGAGCCTGTGTGTCTTTCACATATGGTTAGTCTGATTGCTTTTTCCAGCCTGGGACTTTGCCTTGGAGAGATTCCTAGCAAAATACCATCCATAGCCTTCTTCCGTGGGGAAGTACTTAGAGTCTAGTGCTGGAAGAACAGAAGAGGAAAGCTGGAAGATTAGAAATGAAATTGGGGCCATTGGTGTGTGTGTCCCTATGGTAGTGGGCTGGCACCAGAAGCCTTGGTCTGGTCTTTTGTGATGCCTTGGGCAAGTCCCTTCACCTCTCAGGACCTGTGTCTCTTCATCTGTAGAACAGGAAAGGTAGTTTCTGCCCTGCCCATTCCATAGAATTGGAGGATCCCATGGAAAAGTGTTGGTAACTATGCTCAGTAAATGGTAACTTGATCCCAGTGTCAAGCAATATGAGCACCATTGTAGGGTGGTTAAAACCCACTCAGTTAGGGTTAAGGGTGCCCTCGTGTCCATTTCCCGTAAGTCACTGGCATTTACGTGGCTGGATGTGCATAGTACCCCACTCTCCCCTCCTCTCTGCTTGCCAGGTGAACGGGTAGTTTGCAGCTCCCCCCTCAAAGACTTCGGCCTCTAGCTTCTTCTCTGAATTACTGTGGTTAAGCAAGTCTTAGAAGCCATAAAATATGGTTTTTAATTTCCCCCCGTCTTTCTCAACGCCAAGCACAGTTCTCAATAGAGGCTTAATAAATCTTTGAATCTCCCAACCATTAGAAGATATTCTGAGGGACCATCCCAAAGAAGAGTGTAGAATATGGGATTGAGGAGTTCAAAAGCTTTGCAGTTAGCATGGCAGGGACCGGCCTACTTCGAGCTGGAAAGAGACAACAGTGAATTCATCAGTTACAACGAGGGCCGGACGAGAGAAGGTGGTGGCCTGTTCACGTCTCTCTCCACTACTGGAGAGACGAGATCTACAGCTCCTCAGAAGGAATGTAGAATAGTGATCAGCGATTTAAGTACATTAGAAGGGTGTTGTAGGAATCTTTAGGTAGATTTCTATCACACAGAGAATTTCCCTTATTTAAATCACTCGATTTACCCAACGTTCTTTTCTCACATTTGCGCCATCCCTGGTGTCTACTCAGTTTTCAGCCAAATCAGGGTCAGGATAAAGAGGAGATTTGGGTGGAAGTAAACTGGATATTGAGGCTCCTGCAGTAATACTCAATTATGGAATTCTCTAGAAGCACCAACTCTTCCATAATGAAGTCCTCAGTTTTTAAATACCTTTATAAATCATGTGATTTGGTGTTAGCAACAGTCAGCTTACTGTTTCCTGCTTTGTTATAAAAATAAGATGGTAAAATCCTGAGAGCTTGCTGGGATTGTTAAAAGATAATCTCAAGTATTTTAATGCACATTATTCTTCATGCAACTTTGAGCCCTAAAAGCCCCCAAACGGAATAGGATAAGAATCAGATGGAAGAGCAATCTGCTTGCTGCTGTCATCCTGAGACCCAGCCAGGTCTTCTGTCGTCCTGTGCAATTCCTGGCCACTCAGAGGTCACACCTGCCAGGGCTGAGAATCGGGGCTGCAGGAAAAGCAGTGGCTGAGATGCATCATTCTAGTTTAATTTTAGTCAGGTGGCTCCAAAATAAAATAAAACAAAAAGCTTCATTAACATCAAGATTCACTGTAGGTGTGTTCTAACACGTTTGACATTATTTTGATGTGTAATGGTATTTTTATGCTATAGCTCTTTTCTTCTTCCCTCCCTACTCCTCCTCAATCATGTAATGTGTCCATAGGGACACACCTGCTACACTATTTGTACCTCTGGTAATGAAATTCCAGTCGGCAGAATGTGTCGTTGGCATTTCTCCTTGCTAACAGTATCGCTGTCCTACATAACTGGAGACTCCGGTTGACTGATGAAGCGTTCATTGTATAGCCTTCAGATTTCTCTGTGTGTGTGTGTGTGTGTGTGTGTGTGTGTGTGTGTGTGTGTGTCTGCCGAAGTTACAAATGTATTTCTCAGACCAATTATTTATTTTTTTAATGTTGAAGGTGATTGATAATGCATTAACCAATATCATTTGCCATATACTATTTTGGTGAAAGTAATTTATATTGCCTCTTGGGCTGGATGTAGTAACAGTTTTGACTAAGTGCATTCTAACATTAATCTAAACCAATCCTTGATTTAGAATAACCTCTTTTCCATTCTAAGGTTATTTCACTAAGACTAGCTTGGTTATAAAGTTTTCCACTGAATGTCTTGAAACAGTGAAAATGCTCATCTGTAGATGCAATAAGTGTCTTTGTGATATATTGATCTTTCTTATTTTCTTGCCTCTCCCGTTACCAGACTGTGGGTGGTAACATAGCTGCAAAATGTTTTATAGGGGATGGAATGCAACATTTTAAGCCAAGAAATTGAAAACAGGATGCGAAACAAGAGCAGTGGGGGAAGGAGGAAGTTGGTCAAGGTCATCTCTGTGTATTAAGGATTTAGTGGTAGAAATGCCGAGAAAGGCAAGTTTGCATTTGTAACAAGCAAATGGAACCAGGAAGTGTCAGAAAAACCACTTGGTCTCAGAAGACACAGATAGGAGTTCTTTGTCACTTAAATTCATGAAATTATGAACAGGTTAGCAAATATTCTTCAGGTATAACCTATGCCATTGAACTGTAGGAATTTGCCATTCTGTTTAGGGGACCTACAGGTGACTTCAGTGCCCAGGTGTGAGTGAGCAGGATCAAGACATGTAGTCAGAATACTCACACACAGATAGGTCCTGCACTGTGAAATAGGAAGCCCGTTTCTAATAAAGCAAACCTGATGGTTTTTAAGGAGATATTTTCAGCAGCTATCAAGAATTCATACTTGCGGAAATGGTGCAAGGGTATTTTGAGGGTGGGTGAGTGTAAATGAGCCCACCCTGATGTCAGTTTCTCTTGTCTTTCAGCACATCAGGTCCACCCATCTGGCCGGGCAGTACTTTCTTCAAGAGAAATGGAGCCCTTCTCCAAGGTAGGTCTCTAGGAGCACCTCCTCCTGTCCCTCACCCCCTGTCATCACTACTCTGTGCTTGGCGTCAACCAGGAGACTCCTGTCCTGTTTAGGAGTGGTTGCTCTTTGGAGAAGTGTGACCGTTGTGGGTAGGGTCTGTTTGTCCACTTCTCTTTATTTCTTCCTACTCAGGTCTCTTGGTTGCTGTGAGTTGTGAGTCTGAAACTAGGCCTCTAAGGACTGCTTCTTTGGCCCGCTGTCAAAATTCTGGAAGTGATTGGCTTGCGTTGGTGAAATCGGAGTTACGTGGCAATTAGGACGTGACAGTGTCATAAACTGGGCTGATAAAAGCAAACTCCTTTTCATATTTCAAACGCGTGGGCTGACAAAGGACGGTTTGGATGTCCTGGCACTTTTGACATCGTGGAGGTGCGTGCATTCCTTTGTCCCCTGATATCCACGTGTGCCTGGAAGGTTGGCCCTGGTTTCTTCTGAGGCTCGGAGTGCAGTCACCCTTCCCTGGTCCCCACAAGTGCCATCTGCGGTGACACCCTGGCTGTCGTCCAGCCCATCTTCAGCTGCCTTGTACTGTCGTCCCTATGCAGTGTGCTCAAGGAAATCAAATTGCCTTTGATCTCTGTTTTTGCTATTAAGTTTCTTTTGAAATGATCAAAGCTGAAGAAGAATAAATGGTTAAAAACAGCAAAAAGATGCATTTTAAATACTTTTAGAAATCACTTTTGGGTTCTCACTGTGTTGGATATCTGTTCTGTAGGTAAACTTGAATTGATTGGTTCCCAAGGGTCTTCTGGTTTTCTGTCCCCTCCAGCATCTGTGGGCTGGCTCAGAGTCAGACTGGCACCGCGGGCCAAAAGCAGATGGATTTGGCTGTACTAAGAGCTTTAAAACTATATCGGGCTGATGGTGAGGGATTTTAGTGCCTTTTGGTTGGTTTAGAGCTACTTAGCCTCTTTCCCTTAAAAGTGCATGCCGAGGGCCAGCGTGTGTGAAGGAGTAGAATATAAATATGGTTAAGAAGAGAGACATTTATCTTCAGGTTTCCAGAGTAGCTCAAACAATTGTGAGAGACATCATCACATTTCTGTTGTTGATTTATAGGCCACACAATTGCATATTGTCTTTTTAATAAGCTGTGAAATTGGGAACCTAAGAATTTCATTGTATTCTTGCTTGGCACAGGTGAAATTTAGTCAGGCAAGTTTGGTTAATTCTAATTTAATAACCATCGTAGATATCCTAAATGTTTAAGAAAATAAAAGGAACTCCCTCCGCTCTCAAAAATTAATGTGTAATTTAAAAAAATCTGTTCTCCCTTCAGATAGTGTAAGTGGACTCTGATTATAATCAGCCTTTGGGTTCTTTTCAAGTGAGTTTCAAAGTTATGCGCATCACCATTTCTCCTCTGGAACTACAGCAGCGATATGAAGATCATTCGTGTTGGGATTATTTTGAGAAAAGGAATTTTGTTTTCTTAGAGCCTTTTCTTTTAGGATTTTATTCATTCAGTTCCGCATTAGATAAGATTTATGCTTAGATCCTTAGGTTTTTTTGTTTGTTTGTGTGGGGCAAAACCATGAGAGAAATATCAATGTCAATAAAGTTCCTGAAGTTGACTGATGGCGTGTGAGATCCCGTCTCCATGTGGACCGCTCTCCCCGACAGGGTAAAAATTCCCCTCGTTGCTCTAGGCACAGGGAATTGAAGTAGTACAGATTCAGATGCTTATTGAATCTACATCTAATTAAATACAACCCATTCATTTTTGTTGTTGTTGTTCATTTGAAAATCAAAAGAATTTCAGTGAGAGCTTGGGGGTGTGGGCAGGGATTTGTTAACGTTAATTCTTTTCCGTGTTCCGTGATGTTTCTTCATTTGCTGTATCTGTATAGAGTTCTTGAGACACTTTTGTTGTGATAAGATTTTTTGAACTGTATGGGTGTTCATCCTAATTAATATTTTCGTGTTCTTTTTCTGGATGGTACTGGGCCATCAAGAAGTTGCTAATGCCCTCGAGCAAAAGTTTTGATAATACAGATATGAATATGTGGAGTAAGGAACTGCCCAGCCATGCTAGTGGAAGGTTTAGGTTAGAATCAAGTAACAGAAAACGTACCTGAGTTATGATCACTTTCTAATCTTTGCATTCTACATTTTCAAAATTGTGCACACCTCTCTTCTTTTTCCCTATAGCAAGTGGGAGGAAAGTTTTCTAGATAATCAGACCAGGAAAGAACTCTGTTAATAGGTTCCAGCCTCAGGGATTTGGGTTGAGGGCAAATAGGACCGGGATGCCTGTCCCCAAAGAACCCAATTCCTAGAAGTAGGGAAAAGCAGTTTTGTCATGTGGGGGTGACACAGGAGCCTCTTTAGGATGCTGGGGGCCTGGGGACTGACCAGCAGAAGCCAGCCTGAGTTATAGGTCATGAGTTATGGGTCACAAGCAGGACTGCCTAAACCAGAGTGGGAGAAAACTTGCTGTGTGGAGTGGCCCTGGGGACTGAGACTATAAGGATGCAGGAGGGGAAAATGAGTGGATGTGCCCTGAAGTAGACATAAAGGAGACTTATTTTTGTCAGGAGGATGGGAGCAGAGGGGCTGTCACTTCTTGGAAGAACAGATACTTGAACAAGACCTTGAAAAACAGATAGATGGTGGGTGTGTGGAAATAGAAAAAAAAAAATGACATTGCAAGAAAAGGAACAGCCAGAGCACGTAGCATCCCGGAGAGTGTTGCCGCAGAGAGTTGATGAGGTAGGTGCAGAATGTGAGTGTTGTGTAGACACCTGTGGATGATGCCATGATGTGTTCCACGATACGTTGGAGAAGAATAATGCAATGTCTGGAGAGGAAAGAATGGAAGTTAAAACGCGAAATGAAGTTGAAATCAAAATGACATAATAGTTACAATGGGGAACCAGTTGATGTGGTCTAACAGTTGTTTGGTTTAGAGTGGAAACGTAGTACACTTATTTTTTCCAGCACAAAACCAATTGTAAGAATTAACTGCAAGCACTCGAGGTCCTTCTTGGACGTTGAGTGGGGTGCCTGTATTTTGATTCAGAATCACCGGCAAGAGGGGCTGCTGAATCACCTCTCAGTTTTGAGGATAATGGGGTAAGATTTGGTTTGGATTACACCAGGCATGGGTACTTAACGTAATTGGCCATTTAATCAATTCACAGTATTTATTTTAAATGCCATTTAGGCGGCTAGAGACGGTTTCAGCAGACTAGAGAGCACTTCAGTTCCTGTACAATGGAAACGAAGCAGAGCATCACGAGGGGACAAGCTTATTGTTCAAAGGGGACCCAGGGTGGGTCCAAACAGAAGAGCGTGGCCTATTCAGAGCCCTGCAAGAGTGGCCAGCTGACAGGTGTCCCCAGCTCTCCCTTCTACACGTATCTGTGTGTCTCTGTGTTACGGTCTCTGTGTGTTTGAAATACATTTTTTGTTTTACTAGTTTAATTAGTTTAATAATCTCTTGTATTTTCTCAATGAATCAAGTCTTTTTTTTATATTTTCCCTTTTCCAAACTCCCTATCTTCCTCTGCTCTCCCACATTCTATTCACCCATCAAACTTAAATTTAGGTTATGTTATTTAAACATCACTCTCGGATGAATTATTATAATGAGTCAGTGATTCATAATTAAAGACATTCCTCACCCCTGGTCTGACCCTTCATCTGGTCCCCGATGGTTTCATCCTGGTACAACTAAGGCATCTCTGCTCTTGTTAGCGTCATGCCTTCTATTAAAATTTGCTACAAGCCATGCCGATCTTTCCTCCCACTTCTCCCCTCTTGGCTGTTACAGGCCCCGGAGGTCTCAGAGCTGCCTGTGGAGTTTTGTTCAGAGAGATGCTGCTGCCTTTGCAACTCTACGCCGGCTGACCGTGTTGGCCCACTTTCTTTCCAGCTCTTGCTCTGAGCAGGCCTTCCCTGGGCCTGCCTGCAACTGCCCCACCTGCAAGCGTCTCTTTGTTATACATGTCTGTGTGTCCGGCACTGGGCTAGGCTGGAGATAGCCAGGAGAGGCCCAGGGCCTGTTTCAGCCCATTCTGTGGTCAGACCACAGGTCCCAGCCCTTCTCAGAAAAGGCTGCTCAGGCCACTCCTCCAGGAAGCCCAACCGCCACCAGCACTGATGAGGCCGCTGGTTTTACAAACCTTCCCAGCTACTAACCCGACACCCTGCCGCCCTTCTGGTCTTCCCTCCACCCTCCTTTTCTCCATCACTCCAGTATTGGGCCCCTAATTATGATCAGCTCTGTTTTCCTACAATGCAGTAGTAGAATTGAAAGCTTCTGTAACATGAATAACAGGTTTTTATTTCCATTCACTTTTGATGACCCACTGGATAAGCTCACGCATGGAAAGAAATCCTTAAAGGCATTTTCAGTGTGCAGAGCAGGGTCTTATTGCCACAGCCGCCCCCCCCCCCCAGCCACCGCCGCCCCCCCCCAAAAAATTAGGAAATGGGAAACCAGCTCCTTTGCCATTAGGTATATGTTGTTCCTACGAACGTACAAATGTGTGTGCAGTCCGTAGAACGTGCATGAAATCGGTTATGGTTGTTAGATGACTGCCTTTGGGGAAGGGCAGTTTCCCGTGTTCTCTGTCGGCTTCATTTCCAGACTTTCCTGGGACTAATATTGTGTGTCACCCATTCTCCACAACCCTAACCCCCTCCCATAACTCTGCTGTATATTTTTACCGCTGAGATGTATGAGATACCTCACGTTGGTTGTGTTTCATGCCATGCAAGGCTCGAGAGCAAGTGCTCGGTATATCACTGGAAGGAGCACTGGATTACAAGTCAGGGGACCTGGGTTCTGGTCTCAACCCTGCTACTTGGTGAACTTTGTGACCTTGGGCAAGCCACATAGCATCCCTGGGGCTTCATTTTCCTCACCTGTAAATTAAGGAGGGTCAGGACCTCAGGGATGGCAGAGGTTCCCCAGCTCTGATCCATTCTAGCAACTTCCCTAAAAATAGATGGGAATGGATTTTTCAGCTTAGCTGTGCCCAGTGGAGAACTAGAGTTACCTTCAGCCAGCCGTGCCTGCTGTGGGTCCAAGGACGGGACAGAGGGTGGTGGCAGGCTGGCTGAAGATCCCCATCCTCAAATAGGACTATGTTTAAAGGTCTCATGGATCCTAGGGAGGCAATATAGATTATAGATTATAGATTATAGATTTGGACAACCTGGAAACAAACCCTGTCTTAGCTTCTTGGGCGACTGGATTAACCTCTCTGGGGGAATTTGGTGAATTCCTGTTAATAAAGCACATACAACAGTTCATGATAAATTCTCAGTGAAGGTTAGCTATGGTAACATTTTACAAAACTATGAAATTAGGAAAATAGAGCTAAAATCTTCTGAATGGGGTTTCCTTGTGCTTTTTCCCCTTGCCGGGGCGATTCTCAGGATGAGACAAGAGAGTGGGGCGCAGATCCTGTTGGATTTGTACATAAATGTGAAAGAGAGTTTGTTCATATTTGTATCTCAGAATCCTTTGAGTCCTCATAAATAGGACCGCTTCCTTGAGGAGTCACCCGCTCACAAATCCCAAGCCATACTCCTTACTCTGAAAGTGTCTGTACACAGCAGGCGCACAGATGGCTGTGTGACAGGGCACAGGATTTAGTGCCACATCAAGCCGTGGTTGGATCCCTTCCTCTCTGGGCACCAGCTCTTTGACCTTAGGCCTCAGGTTTGATTGTCTGTAAAATGGGGCTATGGGATGTGTTCCCCAGAATCTTCATGAAGATTAAAGGACAGAGAATGTGAAAACATCCAGTCCAATGCCTGGCATCTCACAAATGCTCTCTAAAAGCTAAATTTTTTAACCTTTAATGTTTCATGGCTCAGGTTTCTCATCATTAATTCTTGCGGGTTTATGCCGTGTGAAAAGTTCCAGAACTCGTCAAAGGAACATTCTCCCAAGCTCCTCTCTTATATGTAATTGCCATTCCCAATGCCAGCCCACTGGTGTTTCCTTTCAGATATAACCAGGATGTCACCCCTGGACTGGCGTGTCTGGCCACAGCCTCTGGTCTGGAGTCCAAGCGTTCTTTCCCTCTCCGCACAGAGGCCGTGGGTCCCGGGCTTTGTGCAGATCTACCGCGGCCTTCCCCACCGGTCGCCTCCCCGCTTGGTGGGACCGTGCAGCCCTGGGCTCTTTGGCTTCTTTCATCTAATCTGCTCCACAAGCTGACTCTTTTGTCCGTTTGGAAACGAGGACATCCACCTAATGCGTGAATCTCCTGGTTCTTGCCCTCAGGCATACCCATTAAAAAAAATTAGTAATAACAGAAAAGGGGAAAAGAAAACCATCTCTACATTTTCCCCCAAGTCTTAATTGCCTTCTGTCCTCTTTTGGCCCACGGAGGCCCTTTGGTTTTGGCGGGGGGTCTTTATTCTTGGCATCATTTGTCTTATTGTTCTGCCCTGAGTTATTTGTAAAGATCTTTATGTAACTACAACATGAAGTCAGCTAGCTGCTTTTGCGTACAGTCAGAGGCGAATTTAAAGGGGTGCTGCCCAACTTTTCTGACAGCTCAGGTTTTATGAGGTCACTGAGAACATGCTCTTTAGTTAAAAAATGTATAAGGAAATGCAGTTTTAAAAGAAGACGTGGGTTAATTCTGATCTTCACCATCTCTTAGAATCCGAATTCGTCCAATCTCCAGTCACACCTCCTTCCCCGATGGCTAAAGCCCGACCTGGGATCAGAAAACAACCGTCAGATGTCCTGTATTTTGCTGACTTTAACTTCAGCTGTTCCCTCTACCACTGTCTAGAGTGACCGTTTTAATGAAATCCAGCATCACGCACAGAGAAGATGGCAGTCCTGTGGACAGAAACAGAGGCATCCAAAGGAGCTGCTGGTTGGGGGAATGAAACCGAGTGCGTTAGGAGATGCCCCTGGGCCAGGGCCCTGCTGGGTGTGTGGGGCTGAATCTCGTGTTTTAGGGGAACTGTCCGATAGGAGGTGGAAACTGAGGCTGGACGTTGGAAGCGGGAGGTCGGGCCTGAGAGGAAGTTTTGGAAGTTGTTAATCCAGAAATGACCATTGAAGTTACAGGCATAGATGAGATTTCTGGGGAGTGTAGAATGGAGTAGGGGAGAAAGGATCAGGGAACTGACCCCCATGTGGAAGACCCAGATTTACAGTAACAGAATGGTAGCTATCAGCAACAGCAACGAAGCAGCTGCCACTCAATCAGAAGCGGGAAAGTCACCGAAATGAGAAGCTCAGAGTTTCAGGACGAGGAAAGAGGCAGGAGCCCCCTCATTGAAAAGATTTTGTTGTTTTTTGGTTTTTTAAATATTTTTTATTTTTTAAAGAGAGATGGGGTCTTCACCCTTGCTCAGGCTGATCGTGAACTTCCAAGCTCAAGCGATCCTCCCGCCTCGCCCTTCCAGAGTACTAGGATTATAGGGGTGAGCCACTGCGCCCACACACAAAGGGAGTTTCAGGGATCTGTGGTTTTGTGTTAGCATGCCCCTCTCTCCTTGAATTTGTCAGGATATTGTAATTTTTTTCCCTAGCATCAGTTCTTTCCCTCTCAAATGATATCTACTGCTTTTTACTATCAAAATAACATGTTTTGTTAGAGAAAACAAACGATATAAAGATGAAAATAAAAATTACTCATAATTTTCCCATCTATCTGTAATACCTATTAGTTTTATTTAATTGAGGTGAAATTCCTGTAACATAAAATGAACGATTTTACAGTGTACCTATCAGTGATGTTTTCCCTGGTTCCCAAATCGTTTCATCACCCACGGAGGAGACTCCCCCATACCCACTGTGCGGTCAGTCCCTCCGCGTTCCTGGTCCCCCAGCTCCTGGCAGCCACCAGTCTCCTTTCTGTCTCTGTGGATTTACCTGTTGTGGGCATTTTGTATAAATGAATCGTATAAGATGACCGTTTGTGTTTGGTTGGATATATTCTTTATATTATTCTTTATTCCAGGCCTATGTATTATTACTCCCATTTTGCAGGTGGGACAAATAAAGCCTGAAGCAATTGCCCTGCTCAAGGTCACAGAGCCAGGGTCAGAAACCTGGACTCACCCCAATCTTTGGTTATAAATGACAAAAACATTTCTAAACAATTTTCCATCTTAGATATTTAGATGTCCTACAGTGTTTTGCAGACTGGAGCTGAGGGAGAATCCTGTTATAACACTTAAAAGCAATTTAAAATAAGACAAAAAGATGGAAATGAATACTTAACATTGTCTTCTTTCATTTAAGTAATTAAGGGGCTACATTTTTTTCCTCCTTGTTCTCACACATGACTATTTTAAACAATTCATTTTATGATTTTTAAAGACTGGATAGAGAAAAAGAGAAATCTTAAAATTAGTCATTCAAAGATTAATACAATGAGAACAACCCACCCCCTAGTAGAATGAATATTTTATTTTAGTCTACATGAATTTTGTATTAGTAGATATAGTTTTATACCAATTATAATTCATCAATAGGAATATTTCCTTATCATTTAATTTTTTGAGCATTTAAAAATATTTTTCTAGTCTATTAAATCATATCAGATGATAAATATAAAGATTCAACAACCTCAGATCACATTGCACTGTAGAGCCTGCTTTTATCAGAGTGTTCGGTGTTAAAATACAATTGGAAAAGTCATTCCCCTTGAAGTTGTGTTTCACTGTGCTTGGATGGAAGTCTAGACATATTTTTATGCAATTGCCCAGAGCCTTAATGATGAAGAAGAAGTCTTTAGAATATATTCTGAGCAAGCTGTTCACATTACATCACAAGTGGACTTAAAATCATCCACTGGCAAACTGCAAGAGGTCAAGTTTGTGTTCTTGTTTGGTTCCCTTGACGACCAGAAGGTAGAGCTGAGAGCTTCCTGGTAGTACCTGCTGCGGTGCACGTGAAAGATTGGGCGTGCATGCAGGTGTGTTTGCACACGCGTGTGTGAATGCAGCCTGTGTACTTGGGTTTTACCATGGACCAGTGTGAGCTTCCAGAATCAGAATAAGTCTCTCCTGCCACCCCCTCTGCCTCTCTTTTTCCAGTGTTTCCACTCACCCAGCTCTCCTGTTGGCCTTTCTGAATGATCGCACACAGGCATAGGATAAGTGACCTCGGCTTCCAAATCAGGCATACCTGAGTTCATCCTCTGCCTTTGCTGCCTAATTGCTCTCTGACTTGGGAAGAGTTTCGTAAACCTCTTTGAACTACTGTAAAGTGCAGAATATACCAGTCTTGCAAGATTGCTGTAATATGAGGACTCATGAACATGATGATCTGTGTGGCGTCTCTGGAACTTAGCAGGTGCTCCAACAGCAGGTGTGGTGGCCCTGACTTCACTGCAGGGGAGGCAACATGACTGGAAGAGAAGAGCACGGAGCTTGGAGCTGGACAGCCTTAGGTTCAAGGCCAACCTCTACCACGTACCAGCCAAGTGACCTCGAGCAACTCCTCTGATCAGTTTGAGCGTTCGCTCGGTAGTGAGTCAAATAGATTAAAATAGTGCTCACTTCATGGTATTTTGTGAGAATTAAAAGATAACATATGTACAGAGACAGGTATAGTACCTGGTGATTATTGGGTGTTCAATAAATAGAATTAATTACGTTTAAGATAGCATTTCTGCAGTGTCCTGCAATTTCCTAAGGTGTTCAGTACCTTCCACCCCCAAACAACAGATGAAGCAACGATAACATAAAAAATCCTTCCGCAGTTGAACTGAAGTTACACCTTTAGGAATGCTTAAGACTGTCTTCAGTCTCTCTGAAGCTCCTGACACGTGAAGGCAGATACCTGTGGGATACCCATGGGAGGAGCAGAACTTGAGTCCTGACTAGCTGTGCTCCCTGACACTTCCGAGTGACAAAGACCCTGCAGAAATGTGGCAGAAAGAGAAGATTCCCTGTGGATGGATTGGAATTGCATGTGGTCTATATTCCTATTTCTTCCTCTTAGTTCCCCAGATTGTGCCAAAATACAAACAAGACTGAGATATTTGCAAAGATTAGTTTCAAAGACCAGAGGGTGGTGGGGAGAGAGAGAGGCAGAGAGATAGTGAGAAGGCCAGCTGTACTTGCAGTGACAAGGAACTTCAGAAAATCATTGAAGGGATCATGTTGAACTTGTCCTTGCCTCACAGTCACCGTGACACTCATTGGTTGGTCTCTCTTTCCTTGGGCTGTGATTTTTATGGGGCATAATCAGGCTGATCTGATTCTGCTTATTTGACACAAATTGCAGCGAGGAGTTAGAACCACAGGTCTTGACTTGATGACATCTGCCTGTAGAGATGATCTAACCCGGTGTCTTGGCTATAGATTCATTTCCCACACTTGAAGCAATTTTATGAGGATGTCATGGTAAGAGATGAGAAGCCCGTGACATGTACAAAGGCCAATTCTGTGTCAATTACTTGTGTCATGTATTTCTCAGCCTCTACATTTTGCCATGGTTTGGAAATGAAATGGTTATGGATGAAGTTTTCGCTTTTAAACTTTTACAGCCATCATGGGCCCAAGTTGGGGTGGCTCATGGGGATGATGGGTACCAGTAGCCACATCAGGGTATCCTTTTCCTCGGTGGTACCCACTGCTTGTCCCAAATGGGAGGTGCCAACTTCCTATGGGAGCTCCCTGGCTTTAGTGATTAGTGGCTGGTTGAGGGATGGGGATGTGGCCCAGCCCAGGCCAAAGTTCCGCCCTGTACTTCTCATCCTAGATCTCAGAGCTCTAAAGGATGGTCTGGCCTCATAAGCCAGACCACTGGAGAATCCACCAGTGTACAAGAAGTGGCACCAACACAAAGAAGCAGAGTTGAGGGGTCACCCTACACTTGCCCTACCCATGGTTGGATTAGAAGAGCTCATACATTCTCCTTTTTACTTAAGCCAACTTGGATTGGGTTTTTCTTGTGTACAACCAAGAGTCCTACTTAATAACGTGTCTCTGAATAAACAGTGTCAGTTAAACTAAATATATATCACTGATGTTTTTATGTGTCAATGAAACATCAGCCTCTTTGTTGTCCTAGGAGGCGTATTTAGTGATTTGGCTGTTCCTTGGAAGAACAGAGGGTGAGCTTGGAGAGCTTTTCAGAGATGGTGACTTGGCTTAAACAAACAAAGTAGGATCTTAGTAATACTACTACCTAACCCTATACACCCTGTTAGAGCCACAAAGCACCAGCTTACACATAATTTCATTTACTTCTTGAGAGGTAGGTAGTATCTTCCTGATTGTACAGATGAAAAAACAGAAGCTCAAAGTCAAGCATTTGACTAGGCCAAGCGGCATACATGTATGTATGCAAATGAACATGTATCGGTATGTGTGGGTGCATATGTTTAAGTGTGTGTGCATGTGCATACATGTGTGTGTTATTATGAGGGATTGTTAGAGTCAGGATTCAAAACCAGGCCCCTCAAATGCCAAATTCAGGTCTATAGCACAACAGCTGCTGTAGGCAATCCCCATTTCTTCCAAGTTCATTGACTCACATGTCCAGCAAATGCCACTTATATTGTTAAATAGCCTTGTATAGTGAAGGACTATATGCACCTCCCATGGCTCCCAGCCCCCATCACACACACATGGGCTGATAGTTTTTGAAACAGAACACATTTTCTCATTTAGCATCTGATCTTCCCCTCACTACATTTTGGATTCATTGTGAACAATCTCGAGTCTCATTAGAGGTGTCTTAATTTTAAAAATTAAGTTGGGAACTAGCAAGTGAGATTGAAGAGGCTATATCTTTGGTTCTGAACTGGATTTTCATTACTCAATTACTCTTCAAATTATACTGATTTAAGATGTGATTATTATTATTTTTCCCAAGTAGATGGGGAAATGAGAGAAATGCAAAGGCATCCTCGCCTAATGGTAATCTGAGTTTCTCATACCTCGCTCATCTGCCCAGCCCCCAGCACCTCCCCTTCCCCCACTCCCTGGTCACTTGGCCACTTGCATGTCTTCCGGGTGCCAGCCCAGCTGTGACCACAGCAGTGCCAGTGCTCCTGGCCACCTTGCACGGGGATCACGTGATACCATGCTTACCCTCCTGCAGCAGTTCCCATGTTTGTGGACATCAGCTATTAATTCTTTACTTTTCTTTGGATGTCTAATTTAAATACAAGATTTAAATTGCACCGTCTACCCCAAGTCCCCACTATCTAGCTACCCTCAGAGTCAAACACACTCACCACAACCCTGCCTGGGACATTTTTCCTTCATCTTCCCATCTCCTTTCCTGCAGGGAATAAGATAAGCTGCCTAAAAGGGAGATGGTGGCTTTTCCCATCCGCATCCTCCTGTGTCGTATTTCTCCTTTGCTTTCACATATCCGTGCGTCCACGCTGATGTACTTGCTGTGCACTTGCTCTTGGCCTGTGCCTTTGGTGTGGGCCTCATCCCTTGGCAAGCTGGGCCAATTGAATGTTGTTGCCATTGCTGCAAATGTAACAGCAGCTCTTTTGTTTGAAGGGTGGAGTGACATTGCGATTGTGAATTGCACAGTTGACCATGCGGCCGCAGGTCAGGAGGGCGGAGTTAGGAGACGCAGCCACAGCAACCTCGCACGGGCAGCAAAGTCTTCCCTGACTCCTCCTTTCCTTCCCCTGGGGTCGGAGCCCTTCTGCCCTGGCAGGAGCCACGGAGACTGTTTGGTTATCCCTTCACTTCTGCCTCCCAGCTGGACGGTCGTCTCCTTGAGGGTGGAGGTTTTCTTTCCTCTGCCCCAGCCCCTCACAGGGCACCTGGCACACGGCAGGAAATCAATGAACGTTTATGAAAAGTATGTCTGTAATTCACTGTTATGGGCAGAATTGTGTCCCCTCCAGAATTCATATGTCAAAGCCTTCATTCCCAATATGACTTAATTTGGAGATAGAGCCGTTAAAGAAATAATAAAGGTTAAATGAGGACATAAAGGAAGAGCCCTAATCCAACTGGTATCCTTAAAAGAAGAGACACCAGGAACATATCCATACTGAGGAAGGATCACATGAGGCCACAGCAAGAAGTCGGCCACCTGCACGCCAAAGAGAGGGCCCTCGAGAGAAACCAAACCTGCCAACTCTGTGATCTTGGACTTCTAGCCTCCAGAACTATGAGAAAGTAAATTTTTGTTGTTTGAAATGCGCCAGGGCTATCACCCTTGTTGTGGTAGCCCCAGCTGACTGAAACATTCACCAGTTGTCCAAGCATCTTGTACCACAAAGTTGGGTCTCTAGGGGTCAAATTTGGCTTCTAAGCGTAGGTTGGGAAGCTCCCAAGGTTGATTGCTTAGGGTTAATGTGCCGTAATGGGCAGGTGCGTCCATCTCCGATCCCTCTTTCACCACCAGTGAGGGAGGTCTAGTTAAGGCTGTCTGTTTCTGCAGTTCCCACTCATCATTTACTAAGATTCTGGGCCTCTGGGAGATTATTTTAACTTGACCGACATCACCGTATGCCCTGGGACTGTGGCAGTTCTGTATACCCGTGAATAATAGCAATAATGATGAAAAGAAAGCTAGAAGTGTCTCAAATAGGAAGCTGTGCATTCTAGCCTCGGACCTCCACTGACTAGCTCTGATACTTGCGTGTCTAACCTTACCTTTTTGTGTCTGTCACTTTGTGTTGTAAAGCAGCAGTGCTACTGTCATGGACAGCTCCTTTTCCCTTGCTTGGTTACGGACCCTGACTTGCACCTGGAGAGCCCTCCACCCCCCAGTCCATCCACCCAAGTGCTTCCAAGTGATGTTCCCACCCCCAGTTTAAGCCAGTGCACCCCTCCCAATCCTCTGGCCACAATGATGTTTCCGGGTGGTTGCATGATTGAGGCTGTTCTAATTATAGTGATTCTCAGACTTTGTCCTGGGAATACCAAGGAAGTGCTAGATTCAAAGCTGATATTTGTAGTTTGAGGGGGTTCTGGCAGCCACCGGTGCACAGAGAGCTCCCCAAGCCTATTTCTACCAGAGACGGAGCTGAGTGTGGGGGACAGAGAATAGGTCTTATTCAATGCCATTTGGAAGGCATCACCACCCCTGGTTTTCCCAGTCACAGGGGATAATAAGGTCTTTTTTATTACATTTTTTTTTTAATCTCTTAAGATGGAAAGATTCCCAACTGAAAGAGCTATCGACTCCTGCCCTGGACACCATATAGGATCTTCACAATGCAATTTCTAAGTGAGATAACAAATGCAAAGGCTGTGACGTGTAATTTGAACACAAGGAATTATATTTGGAAAATCCAGTGACTGGCGCATCGTAGACTCAATGTCAGACTCTCTGAGTATCTGCCAGGAGATGTGTACGTCCTTATCACAGTGTCGCCTTGTAAGTAATGAATAAATGGAAGCTGCTGTCGTCAACAGTAAGAATTAATGCAGCAGTGATACGAGAGAGAGATAGAAGTCTTTGAGAATTTTGATTTGATGGTGAAGACGCCTGCATGGAATCCTACCTGAGAAGGAGTTTATTCTATTGGAGTTAGGTGGGAACCAACACCTTTATGGTTTGGAAAGGCACTTGTTAGCTGAAACTGAGCAGAGCCCTTATAGCTAAGTCCCTGATGGTGGCAGATCCTTGTGAGCCCACCCTTCGAGTTCTCCTGCTTCTCTTGAGTCCGATTCTCATCTGATGGCCATAGCTCAGTGTTGCCCCCGGCCAGGGACTGTGTACAATGACAAGCCAAGGTTCCAGTTATCCTTGGGGTGCAACATAACGACCAAGGAGGACGGAAGAGGAGACTCATGAGGTCCCAAAAGCCTTCTGTTTGTTCATCTGGGTGCTGATTACATGGGTAAATATCTTGGGAAAATTTATTGAACTGTACACATGTGAGGACTTGGCTGAATATAGGTAAAAAGTTTCAAAAATGATTGGGCAACAACAATTTCATTATACCTATTTGATTTCAGATTTTTCTTATGCACATGTAGTGAACCTCAGAATTCTTCCATGATTAAAAAATAGAATTGTCATAGATTTTATTAAATCAATGTGGTAATTTAGAGCTGGGTGAAACACAAAGTAACAAGGGTTTCTCTCACAATTGAAGCGTGTTTTATTAAGGCCCTTCAAACCTGCTTGTTATTGATATTGTTAATACAATATTTAGATTCCATTTTGAGCATGCCAGCTGGCACAAATGACCAAAATGTCAATCTCCCCTAAGAATGGATTTTTAAAAAAAAAAAAATTGACAGCCAGAGAGTTAGGTTCACAGATGTAAGTTAAGAGGAACTTATGTGACTATAAGTGAAATCAGGGAAAAGAAGAAAACTCTTTAGGAAAAACTTTGAGAAGGTCTTTGCCAAAGTGCATTGGTGAATCATACAGGCTTTGAAATTTTAGGTAGACAAAAGTGTTTTCTCATTCCCTCATAGTACAATATCTTGATGGATAAATATGTTGGTGACGTAATTGTTTTAGAAATTATTTAAACCTTGAAACTTCATAGCAAGCATTTTGCTAGTGAAGAAAAAACATTGTGCTTGAAAACTTCTGAGATTTAAAAACAAAGCAGTTCAATTTCACTGAGATTTGTAATTCCCAATGGAATATGGACTAACCAAGATCTTTTTCATCCCGAAACATATGTAATTATAGTTGTACCTTGGAGATTGTCTTAGAAAAGAGTACCCTTTCTCTGCAGAACTCGTCAAAATGATTAAGGTGTTCAGCAAAGCCTGTCAGATCAGTGAACCATTTATCTTCAATTAAACAGAACGATTCCATACATCAGACCTTTGTAAATACTGAGGAGTTAAGGCTGCCTCTTAAGTGTTCGGATCTCTTAAGAATGTGTTCTAATAATAATAAAAAAAAAAGTCCTTTGTGTCATTTTTATGTGAAGACGTGGATTTTATGTTCAAAGTGTCCCTGAGCCAAAGGCTCTGATCTGTCCATATTTCAGAGGCAAGGGCCTCTCAGATATGTCTGTATTTGTTTTTCCACAAGATTTAAGATAATATTGCAATATGTTCTCTCTTTTTAGCTAAGGTTATGTACCCACAAGTCCTGATTTTGACTAGTTTAACTCTTGAGTTCTTCCTGCTTAGCATATTTTCCCAGTTCTAATTCATCTAATGAAAAGGTACTCACTGTTTTTCTTGGAACAAGGTAACTTACACAGTATTTCCATGTGTCTAGGATCATTATCTTTGTGATAACAGCAGAGTCCCCAAACCACACTGGCCTCTCGTTTGTACGTGTTGTGTGTGCAGAGACTAACTAGAGTCCTAGAATTTCAGAGCCTGGATGTTTCTTAGACGCTGGCCACATCCTTAATGCACAGACAAGTCAACTAGGCTCGGAGTGTCAGGGCTTGCCCTGGGTCACAGGCAAACTGGTAGCAAAATCAGCCTCTCCCCAGGCCAATGCCTCTCTTTTCCTGCTGTCCTTTCAAATTGGAGTAAACTCTCCTTCTCTTCTTGGTATATTGAGAAATATGGAAGGGAAGAAAAGAAACCCCAAACTTGAGTATATATTGTAACAGAAAGCAGGAATTTAAGACTGATACTTCTTTCTCATCCTACTGAGACCCGTCCCTGACCTTGAATCCCAGCATCTCTACTCACTAGCAATCTTGTATCTTTCCAGGTCTCCGTTTCTCTGTGTATGAAATGGGAAGCAAGACCCACCGTTGAGGTCTCAGGAAGGGTTAAATGGTTTTGCTTCAGTGCCTCACATACGAGTAAGCACTCCGTACTTAGAAGCCACCACATAAGTCTTTGGTGGGTCTGGCTCTTCTTAGGTTCCTCTGGGGAGAACGCAGGCCCTCGCCAGGTCTGGGCTTGGTCCCAACATGCTACTTATACACATGGTCCAGAGTCTGACCGAGGCTGACCCCAACCCAAGGGTCAAGTTAAGATTTTACAAATACACATGCACATACACAGGCAAAAGACTGGAGAGATTTATGCAGAAATGTTAATTGTGGTTATTTTGAGATGTTAAAATATCAGTAGTTTCTTATTCACTTTGTGCTTGTCTCAGTAAGAATGTATTGGTTATGCAACTAAAATATATAAAAGAACAAAATTAAATTTTATAGCTGCTAGTTTATGTTCATTAGAATATTATTAAGGGTTAGCTCTTTAAAGATCTGAGCAGTACTTGCAAACATGTGAAAAGGCAGGGTGATTAAGACACCTAAATATTGGAGGGTAGGGAGGCTGTAAATCGCACCCCTCCTGCGCCTAGTACCTTTGCCTGAGAGTTCTTAGCTTTCTAATAAGTACAATCTATATCCTTAAACAGTTATGTGAAAGAAATAACAACTAACAGCAAATGATGAAAACAGTCAGCCTTCAGGCCCCATTGCCCACACACATGAGGCCCGGAACAGAGCCAGATGTACCCAGCCCAGGCCGGCCGGGCGTCCTTTGGCTGGTCCCTACCCTCCTGGTACAGATGGGCTGAGTTAGTGCTAGCAAGGAGAGGGAGCCCCTCTCACTGGTCACTGCAAGCATGGGGGTCTCTCCTGCCTGCCCAGAGCCCTGGTCCAGGCTGCTGCCCTCCCAGAGTCTCCCAGAGTCCTGGTAGCGTCAGGAGTGGTCCTGGCTCTGTGCCTAGGAGAGCAGATCCTCAAATAGATACAGGAAGGCACTTCAATGGCAGGTAACAGTCTTTTTGATCGCATTTGGAAACAGGTAGCATTTGCGTAGTTAGTTCAGTTTAAAAGTGTAGAGGAGGGTTATGTATTATATATTCCATAGTATGCAGGCTTTTGGTGTTCCCAGGACTTTCAAAAATTATTACATGTTTTTAAACAGCTAGAATAATGTTTGAATATTTTAAATGATCCATTCACATGTTCTGTTCCAGGAGGCTACAGATTTCCACCATCTAATGTTACTTACGTCGAGTTCCATAGACGAACCGGATGCATTTCTCTAAGGACCAGAACGTTAGAAGTTCTATGCACGGATGTGCTGGTTGAGAGTAGATTCAGAACTGCATGTCGGGGTTCCAGATTTTGAATATGTATCGCTATTTTTATTTTACTTAAAATTTTCCATAGTCTTAAAACATATTTAATATGCAGTTCAGATAGGCTTCCAGATGTTCTGTGACAACTGGAGATGGAAGGAAGTTTTCTGTAGGGGGAGTTGACCCCAACGCCAAAAAGTTTCCGCAGAGCCCGTCGTCTCTACTTTGTGTTCGTTACCATCTGCTTTCGAGCCGTTCTGCTGCAAAGGGCTGCATGTCAGTGACTATATTTAATTAATTTGTCTAACGTAGCCCACCTCGTTCCAGAAAGAATCTGCAATAGCTTACAAAAATGCTGTGTAACTAGAGTTGGTTTTAAAAAGGAAATGCAGAAATGAAATCTTGACAAAAGGAAAATAAAGGTAGGAAACCCAAGATAGAAGGTTGGGGATAACATTATCTAAAATTAAGATTATAAGTTCTATGTATTGTTTAAGAGATGGGTTGGTCAGTCATGAGTTTGGCTCTGAGCTTCCTAGTGGCTGGGGCAAAGAGAGAACATGATCATTTATATGGTTTAAATGTTTAGAAGATGAAAACCGACTCATCTACCCAAGAGAAAGCACAGAGGTTCCTGGTACTAAGACTTGAGAGGTGTTTATAATTTAGATCCTCATAAAGAAGAAGAGATCCCTGGTGGTATAGCAAGATACATCCTTGAGATTATGCTTAGTTTCATAGGCAGTTTCCTGTAACGTCTATCCAGGCAGAGCAATGCCAATAGTCATTTAGAAGTCAGTTCTTCAGTGACAGCCCAGGACATTGCCTTCTTGAGTCCGAATGACGAGGTCTGAGGTAGGGCTGCAGAGCCTGTAGTTCCAGAAGCTCCAGGTGATTCTGTTGTACAGATGTGCCCTCTGTTCTAGGTAGTAAAAAACATGTAACTAAACTAGGTGAGTGGCCAGAGCTAGAAGCATTGAGTTGGAGCGTTGTTGGTAAACAGGAGGAAACCAAGAACATGAGAGGTGTAGCTCACTGAGGAAGTTTACCTAGGAAAGAAGGAAGGAGGGTGAGGATGAATGAGCCTGAAAGGACACCAGAAGAGGAGGAGACCTGGGTACAGTCCCCTCACCGACCCTTCATGTTCTTCTTAACCCCTTTCACAAGTATAGTGTGGAAGAAGCAGCAACATAGTTGGTAAAGCACACTGAGTGTATCTTTAAATTGGATACTGCAACTCTCAGTTACATTTGTCTTCATTGAAAAAAAGTTGTATACATTATTTTTTTTGTTGTTTCCTTTTGAGACAGTCTTGCTCTGTTGCCTGGGCCCAGAGTACTGTGGCGTCGGCCTAGCTCACAGCAACCTCAAACTCCTGGGCTCAAGCGATCCTCCTGCCTCAGCCTCCCGAGTAGCTGGGACTACAGGCATGCGCCACCATGTCCGGCTAATTTTTTCTATATATTTTTTTAGTTGTCCAATTAATTTCCTTCTATTTTATATAGTTTTAGTTGTCCAATTAATTTCTTTCTATTTTTAGTAGAGACAGGGTCTCGCTCTTGCTCAGGCTGGTCTCGAACTCCTGAGCTCAAACAATCCGCCCGCCTCGGCCTCCCAGAGTGCTAAGATTACAGGCGTGAGCCACCGCGCCCGGCTGTATTGAGCTTTTAGTCAGAGCAAAACAGTAATCCATAGTCTTCAAGCCTATTACTCTTCCAGAAGGAATCACAAGTAGTGAAAAGGAGATAAATGTGGGTTATAATATTGTTATCTTTATGGTTATCTCCAAGAACAGGGAAGTATTTAAATGTATATTTAAATTAATTAAAATTAAATAAACCTTAAAATTTAGTTCCTCAGTGGCACTAGTGCATTCTAAGTGCCCACTAGCCCCATGTGTTCAGTGGCTGTCCTATTAACAATGCAGATATAAAGCATTTCCATCATTGTGGAAAATTCTATTAAACAGTGCTGGTTTGGTTAGCCACTTACAAACCTTTGTGTCTTACTATTAATGTCATTGATTTATTAGAACAGTGACAATATATGGAGTTTAAGAAGGAGAGTTATCAAATTAACAGGCTATCTCTCAAAGAAACCATGTTTCTGCATCAGACTCTAGTCAGTCATGTGTGCTCAGGGACCCTTGGGGTCGGTGTTTTAGCAGAGTTGCCTGGCTGTAAGGGAACCAAAACAGCTAAGGGAATGAGACAGTTTTTGTGGATTTTTTGTTTTGTTTTGTTTTTGATTATTATTGTTGTTGTTTGGTTTTTGTTTTTTTGTTTGGTGGTTGTTTTTTGAGACAGAATCTCACTCTGTTGCCCAGGCAGGAGTACAGTGGCTCAATTATAGCTCACTGCAGCCTCAAACTCCTGGGCTCAAGTGATCCTCCTGCCTCAACCTCGTTAGTACCTGGGACTACAGGTGTGCACCACTGTGCCCGGCTAATTTTTCTTATTTTTTGTAGAGATGAGGTCTGGCTATGTTGCCCAGGCTGGTCTTGAACTCCTGGCCTCAAGTGATCCCCACCCTCACCCGCCAGCTTCCCAAAGTGCTGGGTGGGATTACAGGCATGAGCCACCCCACCTGGCCAGAGGCAGTTTTTTTTAATAGTGGAAAAGAGTTTTATTTCACTGCTGGTCTTCTGATATAGAACTTTTAAGTAAAATCCTAGAAATTACTAACTATGCAGATCAGGAAACGTTCTGGAGTGATACTTGGACTTGTGCGCAGATACTTCTGTCTACTGATAGAATTCAAGACTCATGAGTATTTTGGTATTGCCTTCTATGTTCCTCAGTCCCATGCAGGACTAGGGACAGCTGCATGGGAAGACCTTGACCTCTTTCTGTGTTTCAGAAGTCTCTTGGCAGATTAATCACATCGTTGTCTTTTTGAAGTAATACTGAGTTCTCGAGTCTTTAGGGTGGTATGCTTGGCATTGTCCTTAATTATAAAATACTTGGAATCTAAGAAGATTAGGAATATTAGTGAAAAGTACTCATTGATGATATCCAGAGTATTGGAGTTGAGCCTAATACAACATCAAAAACAGATGGGAACAGCTCGAATTACACATTAAAGGATTGGAAAAGGAAACTGTGAGGCATGATCTCTGCATTTTTCCCCTGCTGGTTAGGATGATTGAGTAGAAATCATATATGTTGAGTTTGCTGAAGATAACTAAAGTGATTTAGAGTTCCATGTTGATACTGACCTGTGCCTTTTATTTATTTTTTTCAGTAAAATATGAAAGAATCAAATTTCTGGTAATTGCTTTGAAGAGTTCTGTAGAAGTCTATGCGTGGGCACCCAAGCCATATCACAAATTTATGGCCTTTAAGGTAACAACACCAAGCATATTTAAAAGCAGCATCCCCCATGCAAGCTGTGAAAAAGAGTTAGTGCATAAGTTTTAAAAGTCTGAACAGTTAAAATTGGTAATATAAAAGTTATATGCTAATATGACATAGAACTTTAGCATAAGAGAAGGCATTTCTAATGTAATGTAATAAGCATAATTTGCTTTCCAATCCCACAGAGTATGAGAAGGAGAGAAAGCTAAATGTTGGGCAGACATGTTGGTCAGTGTGCTACTGTGGGTAACAAAGGAAAAGACAAAACACTACTTCTACCCTCCTTTTAAAAAGCAGACCTTCACCTGAAGTCGTGGATGTATATAAAGATTTAGATGTGTTTTTGATAACAAACAAAAAAGTGTCCAACAACAACAGGCAGTTTAAAGTTGTATGTGTTCAACAGAGTACTAATTAAAAATTAAATTACAAAAATTGTGAATGACACAAAGAATGTATGTTATACGTTAAATGGAAAAAACAAGTTAATATGTATGATTCCTTTTTTGTTTGAATAAAATAATTGTAGATACAGCATCCAAATTAATGTATAAACTGAAACTGCTTTGCCATTTCACATGTATGCAGTTTTAGGAAAGTAACAGAATGAGCATTTGTTTTAAAATGAGGATTGTTGGCTGGCTCACTCCTATAATCCCTGTACTTTGAGAGGCCGAGTGGCAGTGGGCTGGGGAGAGGGGGGATATCGCTTGAGGCCAGCAGTCCAAGACCAACCTGAACAACATAGCAAGATCCCCTCTCTCAAAAAATTAAAGAATTAGCCAGGCATGGTGGCACACACCTATAGTCCCAGCTACTCAGGGGGCTGAGGCAGGAGGATCACTTGAGACTCTGGAGTTTGAGGTTGCAATAAGCTACGATGACACCACTGCACTCTAGCCTAGGCAGCAGGGCGGGACCCTGTTTTAAAAAAACAAAACAAAGTAAGTTGTTTCCATTTGTGAGTTCACACATACATGCATGGAATTGTTGCAGTTCTACCTCACATTGCCTGGTGGTTAGGTTTTTAAAATAGTTTTTGGTATATTTTATTCAAGGGGTAAGTTTTAGTTATTTGAAAAATTTACATTTTTGGATTGCTTATTGCTTGATTTCCCAGTAAAGTGGGATAAATGGGCTTATCATATTTGTTTAAAAAATAAATCCAGGTGTTATTGAATAAAGATAATTTGTTCTAAAGTTACATTATCTTCTAAGATCCGGTCTTAATATCCTTTATGTACCAGGTACCATACTAGTTGCATTTTTAAGTATTGTCTTATTTAAATCTGTTCTGTTTCGTCATCTTTCCAGTCTTGAGAGCCGTGGGTATTGATACTGATGAAGAACAGAGGCCATCCAGCACTATGCAGGCTATTATATAATAGTACATACAGCCTTCATCACCATTTCAGTCTGGCCAGAAAGGGTAGGGATCTTTGTAGCTCAGGTATTGATGAGGATGGTAATAGTGCTAAAATTCTCAGCACGTGACTCCAACGATGCCTCCTCTCACTGCACTGTGCATTTGAATAGAGAAATAGTATGTTACAGAAAGTCCTTATTATTTTACTTTACATGTTTTTCTGATCAAGACAAACAGTGGGGTAGTGGATGACAGGGTAGAATTCTTGGGCTGAGGAGGGGGGATTTGGGACCCAACTTGTGGAAGGAAGTGTCTTGCAGATACTAATTGACAGACAAAACTTTTAATAACGACTTATCTTACAGTATTATTGCTTTATGGCTGTTGCCAGTGTGGCTCAGTAATTGAATAACTGAGTATGTTGGGTCTGGCTTCTCTGCTTTGATCTGTTAGAAGTTCTCCTTCATCTTACTGCTTTTCTCTTGGTTGCTTCTTTGTAGTCCTTTGGAGAATTGGTACATAAGCCATTACTGGTGGATCTCACTGTTGAAGAAGGCCAGAGGTTGAAAGTGATCTATGGATCCTGTGCTGGATTCCATGCTGTTGATGTGGATTCAGGATCAGTCTATGACATTTATCTACCAACACACGTAAGAAAGAACCCACACTCTATGGTTGGTTGACTGGCTTCATTTTGTTTTGACTTTTTTTCTTTCCTCTGCTTAGTGAACTAACACAAGCAGGGATTCTTCATTTCCCCTTGGTGTGGGGGTGAGTATTTAAGTGATGTGCTATTTTCAATAGCTCTATGCTCTGAGACAAGTGGAAATCCACTCTCCTGGCTCTGTGAAGCCCTCCTGAAAACCTCTTAGGCCCTTGCTTTGACTAACATGGGTTGGATTTGGGGCAGTTGCTGGCAGGTCAGAACATCCCTGAGTTGAGAGTAGTTCGCAAATGGAGCCCACCATCCAAATACGTTTCAGGGGCCTCAGAAAATGTGAGTCAGTAGAGTATATGACATATAAAAGGTAGACTTGGAGATATATATTGCATGGGTGTTCCAAAATGTTATCTAACTGCTGTATTCATCACCAGGGATGTGGTACCAGTGCATTCACCAAGACAGTCTTACTGAGTACTTTCATGGGGCTGGAAATAGCCACAAACATGCTTCCTTGCATTTTGTTCCTCTTCTCCAGATCCAGTGTAGCATCAAACCCCATGCAATCATCATCCTCCCCAACACAGATGGGATGGAACTTTTGGTGTGCTATGAAGATGAGGGGGTTTACGTGAACACGTATGGAAGGATCACCAAAGATGTGGTCCTGCAGTGGGGAGAGATGCCCACATCTGTAGGTATGGAGCACTTGGGGGGAAAGTCAGCAGTTGTGAAAGTGGAGCCTTGTCTTACACTACATGTATTCATCATGCTGATTTTTGCGGTCTTTCAAACCTTTTGGCCATTTAACAGTGGTTGGCAATAGATGGTACAAAGTTAGATTGAAGACCATGGAAATAGTCATAGGTTTATTTTAGAACAAAATCCAAGGAATTATTTTATGCTTTTTAAAACTCTATTACCACAGTCTCTCATTTAATCCTGAAAACGTCCAGAGAAAATAGGGCAGATTTTTTTTTTGTTGACTGATTTGCGGAAGGTAGATAGAAAAAGGGAAGTGATGTGCCTTCAGTGTGGCAGAGCCACAGCTGGATACACAGCGTCATACACAGGCTTCTGGTTTGCATTCAGGAATAAAGGCTAATATTTGAGAGTCTCATGGCTCTGTATTTATACCCCAACCTATCTTGTTTTCATCACAATAGAGTCACTGTCTCTGTTAGCCTTCATTTCTTCTCCCTGCCTTCTCTCATGACCAGATTGATGGAAATGTGCATTAAACTCTAAATTCAGGGGGTCATTTTTCAAAATAAGCATGAAAGGCCTCAGGGAAATGAATAAATTCAACCACCGATGCTAATGACTACTTCCCAGGATAGACTAGACTCTTACAAAGACAAAGTTCCTTAAATACGAAAACCCTTAAATGGTAGGCATTTTGAGAGGGTGGGGTTGTTTGTACCTTTATGTGTCACAGAAGCGACATCTTTTCAAGGATATTTCCCTATCTTCAACAATTTGTAACTTTTTCCTCCCGAAAGCGTATATTCGATCCAATCAGACCATGGGCTGGGGAGAGAAGGCCATAGAGATCCGATCTGTGGAAACTGGTCACTTGGATGGTGTGTTCATGCACAAAAGGGCTCAAAGACTAAAATTCTTGTGTGAACGCAATGATAAGGTAATGATTTCCTATGACTTCTTTTTAGTTGCTTCTATTTTTAGCAATGATTCCTTTTCCATGGAGTTTGATGATGAATTTTCTTAGAGTTTGGATAGATTCTAAAATAAATTAATCAAGGAACTTTTTAGGTATTTCTTTTTCATCATGTTTTTGGGGTTTGGGGTATATTTTATTTTGTTTTTTGCTATGAGGCGAATTTCTCTGTATAGAAATCATATGTTGGATTTTCTGGATTTTTTTTAACCCCAGTAGATGACCTGTCTAGGCTATTTTAAGTTTAGACAGAGGGAAGATTAAAGCTGCCCATTTAGTTCAATGAAATTCTTTTGTGAATGGAAAGAGTTACCGGTGTGATTTGGGTAGAATAAAAGATTCCTCTCCACTGATGTGTGTCAGGAAGATAAAGTTTTGTTAGTCTGCCTTTTGAGTAGTGAGATAGCTTCCTTGGTTTGCATGTCAGAAATGCTTAACGGTAGAAATCATTTTTTGCAGAAGCACCATACCTCCTATACCTGAAACCCTAGGGTGTCAAAGCCCATTGCTTTTCAAAACTGGCCACATTCCTACCTTCTCCAGGGACTACTCACTCCCAGGAAGTCCCTCCCAAACCCAGCCTTGGAATAGGGCAGCTGTACGGCCAAGGGCATTGACCCATCCTGGCCAGCCAACAAGAAGTACATGGAGAGTTGAACTGATTTCTACCAAGCCCAGCTTTTCTCTCTTCTGTCCATTTGGCCGACTACCTGACACAATGCACAGCAGCCTTAGAAACTTGCCTCTTAAGAACATTTCCACCTCTTGCCTCATATTGAAATATATTAAACATCCTCACAGCCAGCCCATAGGTTTACTAATTCAACATGAGAAAGAAGAGCTACGTGTCTCTCCATGGGAGCTGGTCCTGCCTGCCCAACCACACACACACTACACACAAAAGTTACCTCACCACCAACGCACTGTCTCCTGCAGTCCTACAACTCACATGCAAGTGGTGTTTGCATTTTTTTCTGACATGGTATCTCCCAAATATGTACGTTGAAAATCTATACAACTGAGACCTAATCCAGGATGTTGGCAGCTTTTCGGCTTATACTTTCCTAAATATATTTACTGTTGCCATAAGTATAACATTCTTTGAACTTCAGCATTTAAATACTTTTATGCATGCTGCCATGTCCCTTAACATTTATTAATAAAAGGCACAAAACAAATTATATTAACTATAGAGTCATGAAGTAATTTTTTTAAATGTATTTTTTTAAAAAAGAGAAATTAGGTTGCTTGAAGAGTCTTCCTTATTGCTCAATGTGTTTTTCAAATACGTTTGTTTTTTAGAAGGTTTTAACAGTGGAAGTGGAAATAACTTAGTTTCTGAAACATCGTTTTTTTCCCTTTGAGTTCTCATAATACGGCACCTTATAAGGAGTTACCCAGGTAATAAGCCTTAGTTGTAGTAAAAATTGGCTACAGGTGGTCACTCGTTACAAATGATAAATTGATATTATCCCAGAGTTTGTTTTGAAAAGGCTCTCTGGGGTATAAGCTCCCTGCACTTGGCAGTGTTGAGGATGATGGTGGTTTAGGCTGCCTGGCTGGGACCCACAGCAAGCCGTGTTCCCATGCAAGGTGCTGTGTGGCCGTGGTAACCGGGCCCTCTCTTCTGTTCCTGTTTTTGCAGGTATTCTTTGCCTCTGTTCGGTCTGGTGGCAGCAGTCAGGTTTATTTCATGACCCTAGGCAGGACTTCTCTTCTGAGCTGGTAGAAGCAGTGTGATCTGGACATTGTCGGTCTTCAGAGTCTTCAAGATCCTGAGAACTTGGAATTCCTTGCAACTGGAGCTCAGAGCTGCACCAGGGCAACCAGAACAGCTGTGTGTGCAGGCCTCACGTGTTGGGTTCTTTCTCTCCCTTCCTTCCTGCTCCTGTTTTACCAGTTTATCCCTGTTCTTTTTTCCTTACTCAAAAATAAACCAAGGCTGCAATGCAGCTGGTGCTGTTCCGATTCTACCATCAGGTGCTAAAAGTGTTTGGGATTGAGCATCAGACCGGAAAGCAAACACCTTTCCTGCAGCTCCAGAATTCCTTTCTCTGAATGACTCTGTCTCATGGGTGTCTGGCAGTGGTGACGGTGAACATGCTGTCGCTTTTCTTGGCAGTGGGCACAAGGAGGTGAGAAGTGGTGGTATAAGGAGCAGTTTGCTAAAGCAGAGAGCAGATTTAATATAGTAACATTAACAATGTATTTAATTGACGTTTCTTTTTTGTAATGTGACAATATGTGGACAAAGAAGGTGCAGGTTTAAGAAGTTAATATTTATAAAATGTGAAAGACACAGTTACTAGGATAACTTTTTTGTGGGTGGGGCTTGGGAGATGGGGTGGGGTGGGTTAAGGGGTCCCATTTTGTTTCCTTGGATCTGGGCGGGGGGAGGGATTCTGGCCACGAACTCAGTCATTTTTCTGTGTACCAGGTTTTGCCTAAATCATGTGCAGATGGTTCTTAAAAAAAAAGGAAAAAGAAAATGTGTGCATTTTGTATAATGGCCAGAGCTTTGTTGTGTGACAGTATTAGCACTGCCTCAGTTAAAGGTTTAATTTTTGTTTAAACCTAGAAGTGCAACAGCAGTTTTACCACAGTCTGCACTTGCAGAAGAAAAAAAAATTCAAACCACATGTTTATTTTTTTGCCTACCTCATTGTTTTTAATGCATTGAGAGGTGATTTTGTTTATATGTTTTGGGAGGAAACCATTAATGTTTAATTTAATCTTAATACCAAAACTCTCAGATTGAAATTTGACTGCTATTTTATCACAGTCTCAGCAGGCACAAGAAGAACTGTCCATGAAGGTGGCACATAGCCTTATGGGTGATGCAGTTTGCTTTCTGTAGAAAGCAGAGTGCTTTGTTTTCACCAGAGTCACCATTGCAAGTTGATCGGGTGACTGTAGCCCTCAACAAAAGAGATCTCATTATTCTCAATTCGGAGTTTGATAGCAGACAGGTGGTCACATTAGAATAGTCACACAAACTGTTCAGTGTTGCAGGAACCTTTTCTTGGGGGTTGGAATATTCCCCTTTTCTAAAAATGCAATGCACTAAAACTATTTTAAGAATGTAGTTAATTCTGCTTATTCATAAAGTTGACATCTTCCTGTGTTTTAGGTGTAATATTGAAGTCCTGGCTTTTCTTGTTTTCTCACTTGCTCTCTTGTTCTCTGTTTTTTAAACCAGTTTTACTTTATGAATATGTTCATGACATTTGTAATAAATGTCTTGAGTAATAATTTGTGTCATGGTTTCCTGGTCATCACTCAGCTCCCCTAAGTATGGTAATGTCTCGGTGAAGGGTCAGTGCTCCGTATCCCAGTTCTGCCATGTTACTCTCCTGTTTAGTTCTGAGTGGGAATATTGCGTGACAGCTGCCTTAAACCTCGTTCACCAAAAGAAACTTACTGTTTCGTAGGCTTAATCTTCTTCCTTTGCAGTTAATTTCTCTTATAGCATGGAAATGGAGATTTTCCTCTCCCCGAATGGAATAGTCATTTGCACCTATTTGCTTCTCATCCCATTTGGCACCCGCTCTGACCCCTGTCATTCTCTTCCTTCTGGTTCAGCATTTTTGTCTGTGGCTCTGCTTTGAACTACAAAAATCTAGTAAAAAATACATACACTCACAAATGCAGACAAAACAGCTGTTTGCACACACCCACAAAGACAGGATAAGCTGAGAAAGCCTCACTTGTTTTGGAGGAACCGGGGATGAAAATGGATGTGCCATTTGTATGACTTTGGAGTCACTCTAATGGCCAGAGCAGAAAGAACTGGTTCTTTTCTACTGATTTGTAGTTAAACTGGAGAATGTTAAAGAGTTAATCTCACCTTTGAACGGGACTTGCAGTTGGATTCCATCGCTATAGGACTTTAGTCGGAATTCAATTCCTGCTAGCTGTGTATTATTCATGTTGAGCTTTTCATAAGATGAAACATGCCAGAGTGAACACACATATGTACATGTCAAGAGAGAAAGAAGAGCACAGGTGATTGTGGCCCCTTCCCTGGCTTTAGAGAGCCGTAGAGATGGGCAGATGTCTTTGAAGAAATACTAAATGTCTGCTGCCAAAAGGAAGACGTAACAAAGGATGTGGCATCATGGTCTTGCATTAGCCACAGACTTGAAGCTCAGTGTTTGTAAATCAAGCAGTGTTATGCAAGTAATGCAAATGGTGTTTCATTGGAATTACCTGAAGAGGGCGTGGTGATGCGGCCTGAACTGAAGTCAGAATCCTTAAGCCAGCCCCCAGTGGGCACTTTTGGGATTGGAGGTGAACTTAATTGAGTCCATTGCTGGGCTTAGTTTACTGAAGTGGGACAGCCATTTGTCCTTCCGGGCGAGTTCCTGGTGTGTGCTTTACTCGGCTGTGCTATCCTCCTTGTCTTGGCCTCACCACCTCGTGAACCAGATTGAGTCACTGCAGCTCGATGCAGGTGCCCAGTGAGGCTTCTCCCTAAAAGAGTGTGAGCTGTGCAAATTTTTCAGACACTTAGGGAAGGAGTGGCTTTTCTTTTCCCCTTTTACAGGATAGTGACTTCTCCACAAAAGTGCCAATATGGCAAAATTACAAAAGAAAATAGTATTATGATGATACCATTACATATTATAGGAGTGCTCCTCAAAACAAAACACAGTATCTCTAGATTTAGTCAAAGCTTTAATAAGTAATACCTTTCTGTATTTAAATCAAAGTAACCCTTTCTGAATTGAGTGCAGTGTTTTTTACTCTTTTCTCATGCACATGTTATGTTGGAGAAAATGTTTACAAAAATGATTTTGTTACACTAATGTACATCACATATTTATGGTTTAAGTGATTTTTTATGGGTTATTTAGGTTTTGTCTTAGTTGTAGCACACTTATGGTGATCCATAATCACTAATTTTGCCAATTATAAATTTGCTAAATAGTAATTACAAATGACAAACTGCATTAAATTTACTAATCATAAAGCTGCAACACAGACTGGTGGCAAGTACACAGTCTTTTTTGCAGTGCTAATTTGTCTACTGTGTATTATGAAAATAACTGTTGTCCCCCCCCACTTTTTTTTCCTTAAATAAAGTAAAAATGACACCTGTTTCATGTGGCATGAGTTTCAAATATATTCTGACACTTCAGAATATTTTCTTCCTGTTGGGATCCCTGTTTTATGTACCCCTCCTTCCCCCGAAGCAGAGTGGGCTCCTGTAATCTGCTGTCTCAAATTGCAGGGGCTGCCCAAGGGATTGCCAGACACAGGTTATGAAAATAGCAAAGGTTTGTCCCAAGATGTCAGAGATAAAATGGGTGATGAGCTGTCCATCACCATGTTCCAGAAGCCAAAATGGAGTAAAGCTGATCCTTAAGGAAGAAATAAGGTTGCATTTTTACAATTTTGAATTGGATCAAAAGTAAAATAGCATGATGTCTGTACCTAATAAGACAAAGTAGCATTCTCAATTTGGCACATAAATACTACCTTGGGCCTAATAATCGAAGTTCCTTCAGTGTAAGGTCATTGTGGCTAAGTGCTGGGGTGCCCTGCTGACCCCCCCAGAGCTCTGGTAGGTGTGATCCCCATTCAGTAGACCTGGAGCCACACTCAGGATCACTCTGCCTTAGCCTCTAGGACTACCCACGCCACGTCATCATCAATTAAATATGTTAATAAATTACTTTGTGCTTCATATGAGAAACATGTTATTTTTCTAACTTGAAAATAAAATTGTAAAAGGCTGCCAGATGAGTTTTTTTTTTTCCCCTACTTGATGTTTGTTGCAGTTGGTAGATAATTAAGAAGAAAAACCTGGTGGGGTTTTCTTGGGACTGTCATGTATTCCTCCTTTTTTAGCTTTCCCTTCCAGGGGTTGAGATTTCGCTTAAAGGAAGCAACCAGGATCAAATCAGGCTCTTCAGCCAACACCAGCTCTGTGCTGGCAAAATTGCTTTCTCTGCCATCTGCCACTAATAAAAACATAATAATGCCCATGCTTCACTTGAGAAGGTGGTGTGCTTATACAGTATAATGGCTAAGAAATCAAAAGTTGGTAAAAATAGTTAGAACATTTTCTAATGGGAGAAGAAACATGTGCTCTGGTGATAGGTTCTCATACCTGGTTGCCCTCTCCTGCGGGTTAATCATGCTGTATCCGTGCCTCACAATCTTCCTGAAACTATCCTATCTTTGTGCCCTGCCTAACTTCTCTGCACATCCTATTCTATTCCCTGATGACTTGGCATGGTATTATCTCATTCACTGTTTATTTCCTATCTGGATTGTTTCTCAGGTGTAACCACCATTTATTAAATCCAAACTCTGCTCTGCTCCTCAGATAACTACCAAATATTTTACTGCCACAGAGCAGGCACTCAGATCCCCTGGCTGGCTGCTTATGTAGCGTGAAATAAAAACACCTATGTTAATTCAAGAGAAAACCAGCCTTCCTGTGCAATGTGGGACCAGTGAGCAAGTGCGCTGGTCTAGCCAGGCCCCAGGAGGGGCGCAGAGCTCTGTGATGTTGGGCATGGGCCGCTCCGTCCCGTAACAGGCCCATGGCACTCAGCAATCTCCCCAGCTGGGGCTTGGTTGCTGGAATAACAGTGTAGGACCCTTGATTTCTGAGTCCACTCTTCTGGTTTGCTTGGTTCTAGGAAATTTGAATTAGATATTCTAGCAAAAAATGATTTTAAAAAATCCTCACTTCCGTTTTGGTCTAAGATGTAAAATTCTAGCAGGCTGCCCAGCGGAAGTTCTGTGGAGGCTTGCGGACAGAGCTTGAGCAAGGCAATCCCGCTCCTTCCTTAAATTTGTTTGGAAGTTGGATGTAACTACTACTCTTAGAAACCAGTATTAAACAAGTTGTCTGCAATAAATGATACTGGACACTCCCTTGATTCTTTCTTAAACAGCTTTATTGAGATAAAATTCAAATACTGTACAATTCACCCATTTAAAGTACACGGTTCAGTGGGCTTTCGTCTGTTCGGAGTTGTGTGTCCATCACTAACAAAAACAATTTTATTAACCCAAGAAGATACCCCAGACCCCTTTGCTATTACCCTCCATTCTCCCCACCCCCTTAAACTTTAGGCAGCCACTAATCTACTTTCTGTCACTATGGATTGCCTCCTCTGGACATTTCATAAAACCGGAACCGTCACTGTGTGGTCCTTGGTGACTGGCTTTTTCACCTAGGATGGTGTTTTGGTTCATGTTGTAGCCTTTGTTTCTTTTCATTGGCACCCTTGGTTCTAAATCTGTGTCACTGGTGTTTTCCTTCAGCTTCATGGCCAACTACTTCACTGACAGTCAGCGAGGTCCCCAGCCTCAAAAGTTTGGAGTTAACTTTTCACCCGTCAGGGAATACTGCTCAAACTTCCCCGCAAATAGTTTTGATGCTAAAAATTAGGCTTATCGTAGCTCATGTACCGGGGGTCACGTTTTGGAATGGCGACCGTCCTGGCAGCATGACTGCTACATCTGCAGATGTAGGCCCTGCCTGCCTTGGAGAGGGAGCCTGCAGCCCCCGCAAGGGCTGGGACTGGTGGGCGCTCTTTATGTCCAAGGCCTAAATCAGGATGCCCACGTTGTCCCCTCGTGCCTGCCCCAGGTAGGATCCTTTTCTCCCTCTGGGCAGCTGTCACATTTCGAAAGGGCTTTGTCCTGTTGGCACCTTGTCTGTCTCTTCCTGGCATTGAGAATATTTCCTCAGTGCTGTCTCCTGGAAGGCCTGATTGTACCATGACCTTCCCTTGCAGGGGACATCATTGAGTAAGTGTGGATGCTAGTAAACTTCTGGGAACTTGGTGGCATTCTGGTTAATCTCATAAATTGAGCAAGCACTGCGCTCTGTGCAGTCTTAAAAATGTATGGTGCTCTTTAGGGGAAATGCACAAGAATTGACTAAAGGGTTACTTGAAACAGTGCTTAGTGTACCCTAGATGTTCAAGCGGAGCCATTAGTAACAGTGAATATGGAAGGGATTTATACTTTTAAGCTACAGCAGCACATAGTTGGCAAAAAAAAATGCCGGGTTTGGACTGCATGGATAAAATTGTGAAGTGAGAGAAGCTGACACCCCATTGTGGTCAGGTCACACTTGGACACAGTGGGATCTAGATCGACTGCAGCCTTGTCATAGGAGAGAGTTCCAGCTAGAAGGGGCCCCTAAGTGAGGTCCAGCAGAGCTTGGTTGAAAGAAAGGATAACAAAAACAATCAGTAGAAGTAATTATGTAAACCTCTAAAGATCATTCAGTTGATCAATCCATCCTGCTTTTCAGTAACAACTGGATTTTGTGTCTATTTGCCGTGCACCTGGCACATGTGCTAAGGGCTTTCAGGCTTGTCCTCTTGGTCTGTAGAAGAGGAGACTCAGCTACCTACTTGTTGACTTAAATTTATTTGGAGAGACACCAAATGCAGGAGCCAAGCAGCAGAGCTAGGAAGAGTGGGTTGAGCCCACCAGGGGCGGATCTGGCCTCCGTGTACAGGGGACAATCCGAGTTGTCCAAGGGGATGGAACGGGCAACATCAATGGCCAGGCCACGCTCGTCGAGGAGGGCTTTGTTGGGACGTGGAGGACCTGATGTCCCTGCAGTACCCTCCAGCATCTGCGTGCCTTGTGGGTTGGGACAAGGTATGTAGGAAGGTGGCAACAGTCCATTTGAGAACGGTTTTGAACTTAGAAGATGGCTTTGGTATTCCTTGTAAACATGAATGGACTTCTGAAATGGAAATCCAGGCAGCAGTCTGAAAGGTTTCTCTGGGTGCAGCAGACATGAGGCCGGTCATGGCAGAGGTGGGGACTTTCCTCAGGACCCACGGATGTGTCTGGTGCCCCAGTTAGCTCCCTAACCAGGGCTTCTCTGTGGAAGGCTCATGACACTTGATTCCTCTTTCCAGTGGCATGGCCGGCTCCCCAGCGATCCCTGCAGCACCAGGTTCGGGCTTCTGCCGGCCTTCCCCCCACAGGACGTGGGCAGGACCCGCTGGATCCGAGATCAGGCAGAGGTGCTCCGTCTAGCCCTGGAGAGCTTTCCACATTAGTCTGCCCTCCATGTTCCCGGACCCAAGTCAGCCTTAGATTTCCAACCTTACTTAAACATGGAATGGCAGTACATAAAGCAAATTAAAGAAGTATTGGTGGGGTTTTAAATTCAAATTTATAACATTCTTCGAAGGTTAAGCAATGAGAACAGATAATGCTTTGGTATTGGAGTTTATGTATGATATTTGTCAACGTCAGGATTGAATTTATTTTTATTTTTAGTTCTCTAATATGGAGAGAATTCTGATGCCCACAGGCATAAGATCACAATTTTTAAACAGTTAACTTTGCAAAATAAGAACCTAAAAACTGAATGAAATCAACAATCTTGGGATACTTTTTAGGGATTCAGGAGTAGCAGAAGTTTAAGATGTGCACAAAAATAAGTCAAACTGGCAACACAAGGTACCATTTTTGTTGGTCTCTCGTAAGGTATACATATAATGTGCATATTTAAAATTTTTAAATAATTATATTTCACTTACACATTTCAACATGTAATCAATATTATTTTAAAAATATATTTCAGGTCCCATTAGACGCATTTTGGGCACTCCGTAGCCACATGCGACTAGTGGCTACAGTTTTGCTTTATATACTTTCATCATGGTTAATCCTCCCTAGCATCTTTTGAGTAAATATTGTTGTTTACATTTTATCAAACTCCTAAAGGTTAAATAATCTGCTGGGGATCAGGATGAGGACTTGGTCTGCTAATGTTTAAAGGCTGGTTTTTCTGTACCGGAGTGCATATTTAAAACCCTAATTTTCTGAGTCAGAGACCTGCAGAATAACAGATACTGTTCCACTGGAAGGTTACGTGGGCCAGGGTGGGATTCTGACCCATTTCATTCATTCACATTTACATCGGGAAACCCGCATTTTAGAAAATCAGTTATCCCTGCTCCCCCATTTAAAAAGCTGTGTTCCCTGTCTCTGTTAGACTGAGAACTGTGAGAAAAAGGCAGAGGATACAATCTGCAAAGCTCAAGGGAGCTGATGTGGCAGTACCGAAAGCCTAAGGAGTCCTCCTTGCCTGGAGTCACACGTGGCCTGTCTTAACATCGAAAGTCTCTCTGCCACGCAGTGTCCTTCATCCCTTGAGGCCGTGAGGAAGAGGGATGTCAAGGTCAAACTCAGGTTTTTGACATTCTCTACGAGAAGTTGCATGCTGTAGCATCTGTGCCCCGGTGGCCTCTTTTCCTGAGGTGGGTGGGTGGTTTAGACAGAATGCCCCGTCCTGTGCAGAGGATGGCATTGTCAGGAACCTCTGAGTCACCTGACAGGAGTGAGCTTGGGCTCATCCTACTAGGAAATGAAGTTGCCAGAGATTTCTTACAGTTGTGGGGGAAAACCAGATACTGGTTCTGGCTGTTGAGTAGTCTGTAAAGAAAGAATGGGACACAGACTCATATGGCAGAAATTGAGAAGTGTAAGGGTAGCTTTGTAACTTGGTGTCCTCGTGACATTTTCATTTATAACCTACTCACTGACTGACAAGATTCTGAATGTTCCATTCTTGTTGAATCCCTCTGTATGGTTACAAAAATTCGGAGTATCTCTTAAGAGTTCAGGTTGGAATCTCCCTATTGTTGAAATACAATCCCATTGTCTTAATTTATACTCTCAATGCTTTGATAACATTCTAGAGAGCCAGATGCAGGTGTTTCCACAACAATGTTTATGTAGAAGCCACCATCGTCATGAGTGGAGAATAGCATAAGAGAATGCTCATCCTGGAATCTGCCACCAGTAATGGTTATTGTCATGTAGGACTAAACGCTTATCCTAGCAACATTCCTCCAGTTTCAGATAATCAAGCTCAGCTATTGAGAGCCTATTTTTTAGCTTATGTAAAACTGAACATGAAGCATCTGCAAGTGCTTCAATGATTTTTTTGCACTAAATTGGCTATCCATCCATTCAATAAATATGAAATATTTATGAATGTATGAGCCACTGTGCTAGATGCTGAGGTTATTGTAAAAAGTTAGGGAAGAGGATCTGATTTTAGCTCAGATTCCAAAAGAAAGTTCACTATAAGGAATCAAAAAGACATAGTGCATAGAGAGCCCTGGGGAATATTGAGACAATTGCAGCACAGGGCTCAGGTAAGAGAGAGACCCATCTGCAAGGTTGCACAGCCTTTCAAGGGGTGAACATTTAAGTTTAGATTTGTGGTTTCAAATCTTGACCATGCATCAGAACCCCTAGAGGGCTTATTTAAATAGATGGCTGGGCTTCACCCCAGAATTTCTGATTTTAAAAGTCTGAGGTCAAGCCAGGGAATTTGCATTTCTAACAAATTTCTAGGTAGTGCTAACACTTGGTTTGGGGATTGCACTTTGAGAACCACTGTTCCATAAAAATTGCTAGTAAAAATAGGAAAATTAAGGACATTGGAAAATGCATTAAGATAAGCATAACAATATCAGGCAAGTTCAAGAGATAGAGACAGAGAAAACTCCCAGAGGAGAGAGTTCAGGCCAGAGGCTGTCCTTGCCCACACTTCCTAACCCTCATTAGAAAATTCTTTAATGAGGGGAATCGGAGACTGACACCTGACTCTCTTGCTATCCTTGTGGCCTATTTTGTGTATGCACATTTATTAATATAATGTGTGTTTTGCTCTTGCTGTTGTGGCAGATTCTTGAACAGTTCATATCGGTTTTTCTCATGCAAGACAGCCAGCCTTTGCCGCCCACTTCCCACCTGGTGGTAGTGACGAGTTTTGCATTTCAGGGCCAGAACAAGTTGCCAAGTGCCTGGGAGACAACTTCACTGCCAAGACTTTTATTTAAGAGTTCAGACCTTTTTAGAAGTAATTAAGATTAAATGAAGTCATACGGGTGGGCCTTGCTCGAATAGGACTGATGTCTTTACAAGACGAGAAGAGACACCAGGGATGCGCATGTGTGTAGGAAAGGCCATGTGAGCACATGGCGAGACGGCAGCACTCTACGAGCCAAGGGGAGAGGCCTCAGGTGAAACCAAGCCCGCGGGCACCTTGATGTTGGACTTCAGCTTCCAGAACTGTGAGAAAATGAATCTCTGTTGTTTAAGCCATGTAGACTGTGGTATTAAATGTTTTGTTATGGTGGCCCGAACAGAATTACACAGGGTCCAACCAGGGTGAGAGGGTGAGCTTCCTGAAGCTGGTGATGAAGATGGGTTAAGAAGGGGGTTCTGCCATTGGAGACTTGTCCGGCTCATCATCCAGCAGGTGACAGGACCTCTAAAGAGGTGAAGTGTCCCGGGAAATGAGCGGTCACAGGAGACTGACCCATAGACTAGAACAAGTGCTTCCGTGGACCAAACGCTTCAGACCTGCCTCCTGTTTCCTGATGATTCATAGGCCCCAAAGGTTCTGGCACAATCCTACAGAAAAGAAGCCATCCCCCAAACACACTGTAGGTTGAATGTCTCAACATTTTATCCAGCGGGGGCTTGAAGCAGACTGGATCTGATTTCTTAAAAATAAAATGTCACTTCTTGCCCTGAAGTTGGGAAGCAAATTCATGTCTACTACCCAATGTAGAAGTAAATAATAGGCTGAGCTTATAATACTTTTAAAAACCTTCTATTAATGGAAAAATTTTAATATATACAAAGATAGTAAACAGGATGACCCCCTATATATATCCATCACCCTGCTTTAACTATTACCAACTTACAGCCATCTTTGTAATCTATTCTCCCACCCCCCTTAACTCAGGATTATTTTGAAACAGTCCCCAGATATCATAGCCTTCTATCCGTAATACTTCAGTGTCCATTTCTAAATCCACTACCACACCTAAAAAAACTAACAAAAATTCCTTAATTTCATCAAATATTCATTCAGTATCCAAATGTCCCTGTCTCCTAAGTGTGTTTTTTTTTAACAATATGTTTGAATCAAGATCTACATACGTTTATCACACTGTTATTGGTTGATAAATCTTTCTTTTTTTTTTTTTTAAGTCAGAATGGTCCCAGATTTGGCCAGAAGCAGCCTCTTCTGCTGGCTCCTGAGTGTTTTTGCCATGACAGCAGTAGACTTTAACAGTTCTTTTGTTTTCTGGCATTACATAAGTACCAGGATCATTTGTTCATTTCTCACCCACCGTAGCCCTGGAGTCAGCCATTTCCCTGGGACTCAGGGTTTTTGTTCATAGGAAATGGTATTTTATGACCACGATGTGGTGCTAGGAGTTGCTCAGTGCTACACAGTTGGTCGTTTTTCTCAGTCTTTTCAGTGTAAAGAGGGTTTTTTTTAATGGTAGAAAATTCATCATGAATTTATCCTAAAATTCAGGATGATGGAATTTTTCTTTAACCTCTTACAGTCTCATCATCTGGATCATTTATATCGCCTTTCTCCCATCCTAAAGGTCGCTGTTTAGCAATTTAAGGTTGGTTTTGGAGTGAGGTTTGTTTTGTGGTTTTTTTTTTTTCTTTTGTCCTTAAAGTGGTTATTCCACCAGCTTGGTATTTCATTTTGCTTTAAATTTCTAGAGATGCCTTTTTAAATTTAACTTTATTTCATAATTATATAAAATATTACCATGTTCTGAAGTCAAATCTACAAAACATCTAGTCAGAGAATTCAGGCTTCCCTCCCTCCAGCAGTGACCTCCCTGCCTTTGTAACTATTTTTATTAGTACTTTGTTTATCCTTCCATTTTAAAAAATATAAACAAATGTGTTTGCATATTTGTATTCACCACTTACTGACCTCCTGGTTAAAATATGAATCATGGTTTGCATAATTAAAAAACCATGGTGCTTCAGAGTGCCATGTTTTTCCTAGAATCCTTCAGTGCCTTCAGAAAAAGGTTTCTTCATCTTATCTTCCAAATCTTCCAGCCTTTCTTTCACTGATATTACCTATAAAATGCAATCTATTTTTCTTTGCAACATCCCTTGTAGACCACTTCAGCTTCCTGCTCTAGCCTGGATCGGTTGCTATCTAGGACTGCTGGCTAGATCTCATTCTGGGACTTTCCTTCCCTGATCACTACTCCTTCCCCTACCTGGGTTAGATTTGAAATGCTTTCTGGATTTTACTTCCTTCTCTTTTTTGTTTTCCTTCCTTATTTTCTTGAAGCACATCCTTGAGTAACTTCCTTAGAAAGGGTTATGTGGTTTCAGAAGAGCTGGAGTATTAAAAAGAAATAACAATAGCAATTTTTTTAAAGGGTTATGTGGGAGGAAAATGTTAGGTCCTGTCTTTCTGAAAATATCTACATTCATTCCATCTCTCATAACTGATAGTTTGCCTGGAAATAGGGACTTAAGATAGTAACATAAGTTTCCCTCAGAATTGTGAAGCTATTGTTTCACTGTCTTCTATGATTTGATTATTGCTGATGTGAGGACGTGTATCAGAATGACTCTCATTGCTTGGTACTTGGAAGTTTCCCCCTCTGAAAGCATCTAGTATTTTTCTTTTGTCTTTGGTTGTCTGAATGCTTTCATTTCATTTTGGATTCATTTATTGGATTTTTTTTCAATTATCCTAGTTGACATTTAGGAGCTGCTTTCAATCTGAACTCTGGTGATCTACTATTTTGTTCACTCCTTTCACTAACTCTGACATTGCAGGATCCTCTATTAGTTGGATGTGCTGCCTGGTGGGTTGACTCTGTCTCATTTTTTTCTTTATCTTTTTTATTAAAGTTTATGACATTGTCATTCTGCTTATTTACTGAAAAATCTTGACTTTGACTTTCAGCCTGTTTACTGATTTTTTTTTTTCATTTTGGCAATCATATTTCTGTTTTTTTAAGCTCAGGTAAAGGCATCAGGTGATAATGGAATCACATGTTCCAGACCAATGAGCACAATTAGAAATGCTGCTAGAACACACACACACACACACACACACACACACACACACACACACACCCTTATTCGAAAGCATTGGAGAGCTATTCATGCAAATAGGACTTAAAGGGCCATGATGCTGGAGAGGACAGGCACAGAAGTGAGCCAATATTCTGTAGTGCTTTTGCCCTTGAGAGGTTTGCTAAAATTAGCAGCAAATAGCAGCTAATAGGCTGGGAACTTCAGCCTTCAGCAGTCTCATAGTAACTGAGGAAACAAAATGTAGATGTCAGGGCTACCAGAGAAGCCAAGACTTAACAGTCTAAGAGCTCAGGGAAAGAGAAGCCAGTTGAGCTGAACCAAAGCTTTGTTTCACTTTTTTCCTCAGACAATTGCTGATGCATAAGCATCATGGACCTAAGAAGCTGGAGAATGAAGTGGAGCTTTTGGTAGTCTCATAAGTCCGGGAAAGCAAAACTTTTAGTTAGTAGCCCACTAAGAAGGAGAGCTGTGGTGAACAACCCAGGCTTCCTATTAGTGTCATGAACGGGGTGCACCCTAGGATTGAGGGTAAACCATCAAAAGACTAGCCCACCCCCCAAATTAAAACCCAACTTTGAATCAACTCAATCTCAGGCTGGGTAAGGTGATCCAACCCTACCCTAACTGCCTGCCAGAAGGCAAAATAGGTTCACTGTGGAAGAAGATAACATAGTGAACCTCAAGTTTTGTCTATAATTTTTCATACACAATGTTCAGCATGCAATAAAATGTTATCAGGCCATCCCAAGGAATGGCACAAATAAGCCAGTACAAAAATACTATAGAAAGAAACCTGCAGATGATGCAGATATTACAGTTGCATTGGATCATTTAATAAAATGTTCAAAAAAGAAAAGAAAAGATTGAAAATTTCTGCAGAGAATTGAAATCAATGAAATAGAATCAGATGGAAATTTAATAATAGAAACTACTGTTAAAAACTTCATGGATGGCCGGGCACGGTGGCTCACGCCTGTAATCCTAACATTCTGGGAGGCCGAGGCAGGCGGATTGTTTGAGCTCAGGAGTTCAAAACCAGCCTGAGCAAGAGCGAGACCCCGTCTCTACTAAAAATAGAAAGAAATTAATCGGACAATTAAAACTATATAGAAAAAAAATTAGCCAGGCATGGTGGCACACGCCTGTAGTCCCAGCTACTCAGGAGGTTGAGGCAGGAGGATTGCTTGAGCCCAGGAGACTGAGGTTGCTGTGAGCTAGCCCGACACCATGGCACTCTAGCCCAGGCAACAGAGTAAGACTCTGTCTCAAAAAAAAAAAAAAAAAAAAAGAATGAATGATCCCTGATAAATATAGATGTAAAAGTCCTTAACAAACTACCATCAAACCAAATTCAACAGTATACTATAAGGATTATAACACCATGACCACGTGGGATTTATCCCTGGGATACAAAGACAGATCAACACATAAAAATCAATCAATGTTTTATGCGATATTAACAGAAGGGAAAATAAAAAAAAATCACATCATCTCAACAGATGCAGAAAATACGTTTGATAAATTTCAATACTCTTCATAATAAAAACATTGAAAAAACCTGGGAATAGAAGAAAATTACCATTACATAACAAAGGCCACATGTGAAAACCCCACAGCTAACATCATACTCAATGGTGAAAAGTTGAAAGCCCTTTCTTTAAGATCAGGAACAAGACAAGGATGCCCACTTTCACCATTTCTATTCAACACAGTACTGCAAATACTAGTCAGAGCCATTAGGCAAGAAAAAGAAAAGGACTCATGAAAAAAAGAAAAGGCATTCAACTCAGAAAAGAAGTAAAATTATCTCTGTTCACAAATGACATACATGATTTTACATGTAGAAAATCTTAAAGATTTCACATAAGAAAACTATTAGGACTAGTAAATGAATTCACCAAATTTGCAGGATACAAAATTAACATGAAAAATCTGTGCTTCTATACATTAACAATAAGCAACTTGAAAAGTAAATTAAGAAAACAATCTCATTTATAATGGCATCAAAAAGAATAAATACTTTGCAGTAAACTTAACCAAAGAGGCAAAAGATCTGCACACTGAAAACTATAAGACATTGCTGAAGGAAATTAAAGACACAAATAAAGACATCCCATGTTCATGGACTGGAAGACAATATTGTGTAAATGTCCATACTATCTAAAGTGATCTACAGATTCAATGTAATCCCTATCAAAATTTCGGTGGCATTTTTTACAGAAATAGCAAAAATAATCCTTAAATTCATATGAAATGACAAAAGACTGTATAGCCAAAAAATCTTAAGAAAGAACAAAGCTATAAGACTCATGCTTCCAGATGTCAAAACATATTACAGGCCAGATGCAGTGGTTCACACCTGTAACTCTAGGACTCTGAGAGGCCAAGGCGGGAGGATCTCTCAAGGTCAGCAGTTCTAGCCCAGCCTGAGCAAGAGCAGAGAGCCCAGGAGTTTGAGGTTGCAGTGAGCTCTGACAAAGCCATGCACTCTAGCCTGGGAGACAGAGCAAGACTCTGTCTCAAAAAACAAAAATCTTGGGAAAAAAATAAGAAAAATCACTGTTTGACAACTATCACAGTAATAACCAATTTAGGCAAGAATCATCACTGGACAGTAAACTAGTGACTAAAGAATAACAAGATATGTAGACTTAAACTATCTCTTCACAAGATCCTCATTAATTATTATAAGGTAGATAAACTTGACAGATGCCACCTTAATCAAGTAATTAAAGTTAACAGCATCAGTAATATGACAAACTGACATAAAGTGGTTCCTGATATCATGATGTACTGAGAACACATTATTTCTTCTTCTTCTTTTTTCTTCTGAGACAAGGTCTTGCTATGTTGTCCAGGCTGGAGTACAGTGGCTATTTATAGGCACAATCATAGCTTACCCAAGCCTCAAACACCTGTCCTCAAGGAATCCTCCATCTCAACCTCCCAAGTAGCTGGGACTACAGGTACAAGCCACCAGCTCCAGCTAATTTTAAAATGTTTCTTGACCAGCCTAAAAATAATAATAATACAATACAATAAATTTTTTTTTTACAGATAGAGTTTCACTATATTGCTGAGGCTGGTCTCGAACTCCTTGCCTCAAGTGATCCTCCCACCTCGGCCTCCCAAAAGGCTGGGATTACAAGCATGAGCGATCATGCCCACCCTAATCAACTGATTTTTGACAAAGATGAAAATGCAATTCAATGCAAAGAAGAGAGTCTTTTCAACAGATAGTGCTGGAACTACTGGATATCCAGATGCAAAACAAAACTCAACCCATATTTCACACAATACTAAAATAACTCAAAATGGCTCATAGATCTAAATGTAAAATTTTAAAACATAAAGCTTCCAGAAGAAAACAGAGGAGAAAATGTTCTGATCTTGAATTAGGCATAAAATTGATAAATTATACTAAAGGAATGAGAAGACAAACTACAGACTGGGAGAAAATATTTTCAAAACATATAGTTGGCAAAGGATTTGGCCGGGCATAGTGGCTCACGCCAGTAATCCTAGCACCGTGGGAGGCCGAGGCAGGCGGATTGTTTGAGCTCAGGAGTTTGAAACCAGCCTGAGACAAGAGCGAGACCCTGTCTCTACTAAAAATAGAAATTAATCAGACAACTAAAAATATATAGAAAAAATTAGCTGGGCATGGTGGCGCATGCCTGCAGTCCCAACTACTTGGGAGACTGAGGCAGAAGGATTGCTTGAGCCCAGGAGTTTGAGGTTGCTGTGAGCTAGGATGACGTCATGGCACTCTAGCCTGGGCAAGACAGTGAGACTCTGTCTCAAAAAAAAAAAAAAAAAAAAAAACCAAATACTTGGCAAAGGATTTATATTCATCAATACTTAGCAACAAAATAAAAAAATTGGCAAAATATTTAAAAAGACATTTCACCAATGAAGATATATAAATATACAATATACAAACATAAGCACACGAAGATATACGACATCACTAATCATCAGAGAAAATTAAAACCACAATGAGATATGACTGTATTTCTATTAGAATGGCTAAAGTTAAAAAAAAAAAACAAACCTGAAAATACCAAATGTTGACAAGGATGCAGAACAACTGAAAAACTCATACACTGCTATTGGGACTATAAAATGATGCAGCCACTTTGGAAAACAGTTTGATAGTTCCTTATAAAGTTATACAAACACAGTTATGACCCAGCAATCACACTCTTATTTATTCATTTACCCAAGAGAAATGAAAGCTTATGTACATACAAAAACCCACAGGTAAATGTTTATAGAGTCCTTATTATTTAAGCCAAAAACTGGAAACAACCTATATGTCTCTTTACTGGTAAATGAATAAGCAAACTGTGATATATCCACATGATAGAATACTATTCAACAATAAAAAAGGCCTGAACTATTGATATATACCACAACATGGATGAATCTCAAATGCATTATGCTAAAGAAAATAAGCCAGAATGACAAACAGTGACATACTATATGATTCCATTTATAAAACAGTTTCAAAAAGGCAAAATTATATAAACAGAAAATAGATCAATAATTGCCAAAGGAGAGATAGATACAAAAAGGTAGTACAAGGGAATTATTTAGGAGTGATAAGACTGTGCTGTTCATTGATAGGTTACACGACTGAATGTGTTCATCAAAAGTCACATAGCTATATAACAAAAAGAATGAATTTTAATTATATAAAAAAAATTTTTTTAGGCCTGGTGCAGTGGCCCACGCCTATAATCCTAGCACTCTGGGAAGCCGAGGCGGGAGGATCACTTGAGCTCAGGAGTTTGAGACCAGCCTAAGCAAGACTGAGACCCCGTCTCTACCAAAAATAGAAAAAATTAGCTGGGCATGGTGGCGTGTGCTTGTAGTCTCAACTACTTGGGAGGCTGAGGCAAGAGGATCGCTTGAATCCAGGAGTTTGAGGTTGTGCTGAACTGTGGTGACATCACTGCACTCTATCCAGGGCAACAGCATGAGACTCTGTCTCAAAAAAAAAAAAAAAAAAAAAATTTATAGTGATGGGGTCTCACTATATTGTCCAGGCTGGTCTCAAAATCCTGGGCTCAAGCAATCCTCCCACCTCAGCCTCCCAAAGTGCTGGGATTAGACATGAGCCACCACATCCAGCCTATAAAATTTTAAAAAGTGAAAAAATTGTCCCCCCTCAAAGTCACTTGATCCAGACTGCTTTATAAAACCTTCAAGAAAGAGACAATTTGCCACATAAATTTTTTTATTTTATGAAGTTATCATAACCACACAAACTATAAAAATATAGTTTGAAAAAAGGAAAATTATATGGTAATTTCCTTCATGAATATAGATGTTACAAATCAATTAAAATATTAGCAAATTCAAACCAGCTATATTTATCTATATATATATATATATATATATATAAAGAAATGCAATCATGTACAGTTTATCCAAAGAATGCAAAGAAGACTTAATGTAAGAACATCTATTCATGTGAATCACTGCATTAAGAGATTAAAGAAAAAGAAAAAAGCAAGGCCTGTCTGTTCAGATTCTTCCTGGCCTTTCTGTGCAGCATTCTTTGCTCCAGCATACAGGGCAGGACCCTCTCTGGAATGAGGGTCTTTTGACCCACAATCAGATTAGAGTCCTGCCTTGGGCAGGTGAAAGAAGGACAGGAGGAGGTCAGAGAGAGAGAGAGATTCTATCTCTTGAGGCCTGCTCCTGAGGCCTAGAGCACCCCAACATTATAACAAGGACTATGGGAGTTATGAGCCAGGAACCATGCACAAATACATACATATGTCATAAGACCACACTGTCCAAAAGAACATCCTACTCTTCTGTGATTCTCTCTGACTATAGTCCCTGTCTCTATTAACCCCACCCAAACTCAGTACTTGCAGTTCTTTGTATTTTTCCTACCTCCGTATCTTTGGTTCTTGCTTCTTTGCCCTACCTGAACTGTTCTTTCCAGCTCTACTTGAGGTAAGGATTTCAGCAATCCCTCATCTAGAAGTAACCTTTTCTTCCTCCACAGCAGTCTGGATTTTTCTTACATTAATTTATAAACTGTTTATTTGGCATTGAGGTGAAGGTTCTGCTTTTGCTTTTTCTTAAAATTTGTATTCCCTACAACACCAAGTATTGTAAATACCATCTGATGGAATAAGGGTTGAATGAAATGATCAGCTTCATTCAAAGAAAAAAGACTAAAGATAATCAGGAGAACTGTCCTTATGTTTTAGAAAGTAGTTTTAAGACAGAGAGATATGGAAGAAAAATCTCTAAGAAATGTTCTTAGGTTGTCTGAGAGGAACAGTCCTTGTATGTGAATATCCCAAAGCAGAAATACCTTCATGACTTCATGTAATCCTCTCTCTACAAACAATCTAAAAGCCAAGGTATAGAACCTTAGCGATCTACTTAGGAAACCAGCTGGCTTATCTCACCCAAGTCGATAATAAAGGGTCTGTGGGGAAAACTCTTCTGGCCACGTCCGTAACAAGAGCCAGGCTTCAATGTGAGAAAACTACACACTGTATCCCTTGAGGATATCACTTTAGCAAAATATAAAGCCACAGCCAGGTTATATTTTCCCTGGGATTGTGCATTTTGTCTCAATATATGAGGGAACTGAAAAGTTTTCAGAGATCCTAGTTAAAAACAAATTAACTTCTTAATCCTGGTAGAGACTATGTCCTGTTGGGATTTTGCAGGAAATTAAATTAGACTGGAGTTTTTTAAACATAAGGAGCTAACAATTAAAAATTGAAGATACACGTGGTAATGGCAGAGATCAGCCCTATCCAGAAAAAGATCTCCTTAAGCTTAAATTCATTCAGAAAAGATGTAAAGTTAATGCTAAGCCAGAGGCAAGCATTAAACCCAAATTCACGTTATCTCAAGTGACTGCTCCCTTTCTAAAAGCTATCCATCATGGCAGTTCTAAGACATAGCCCCCAATTTCTTTGACACTCCTTCCATCAAGAAGTAGGGTTTATGTCCCTGAGACCTGGGCTCTGTGACTCTATTCTAAACAACAGAACATGGTAGCAGTGATATTACATCAGTTTCCAGTCCCAGGCCTTAAGAAACTGGTATCTTCCACTTCCCATTTCTTAAGATGCTCATTCTTGGGTCCCGGTTACCACACCCTGTGGAAGCCCAAGCAGCCCAGGGAGAAGAACAGAGAACCAGAACCAATTTACCAGCCATGTGAGATAGCTATCTTGGAAGCTGACCAGTAGAAGACCAGTCATCTCTAGTTGAACGACCCCACCACCTAACATAACACAAAACAGAGAAAAGCTGTCCTCACCAAGCTCTGCCCAAATTGCAGTTTCCTAAGCCAAATAAATGACTATAACTGTTCTAAGCCCTAAGTTTTGGGGTGGTTTGTTACACAACAATAGATGACTGGAACATCAAATTTTTTATGTTCTTTGAAGAAAAAAGTTAATAATAAAAAATAGGTAACCTTATTCTCCCCTTGATTTACCACCTCATGTTACTTGTGAGAGGCAGGTAGTACAGTGGTTAAGAGCACAGACTTTGAAGCTAGACTGCCAGGATTTGAATCCTGACAAATCATTTAGTTTCTCCCTGTGCTTTTGTTTCTTCATTTGTAAAAGGAAGACAGTAACAGCCTACCTCCCACGCTATTAGGATTGAGGAAGGCTGTTACACATCCAGAGGAAATGAAGCTGTTTTAAAGAAAAAAGGCAGTGGAGACAAGAAAGTAAAAATATGGCTAAAACAATAAGATGTGCTTCCTTCAGCAGCACAAATACTAAAATTGGAACAATGCAGAGAAGATTAGCACGGCCCCTGAGCAAGGACATGCAAATTCATGAAGCGTTCCTTAAAAAAAAAAAAAAAAGAAAAAGAAAAAGAAAAAATAGTAAGATCAGGAAATCTTAGAAGCAAGAAAAGAGAGAACAGGAATGTTCAGACAGGAGGTCAGGAAGAGGCCTGGAAGGAGGTGGCTGCTAGCAGACCTGGGCACCAAATGAGACTGGGCACTAGAGACGGTTAAGTTCTAGCCAGTAGCACAGATTTCTCTGGCTTCGGCAGCAGGAATAAGCCTTCCAGAAACTTCAGCAAGGATGGCCTGGGCCAAACAACAAAGCAGTGCCTACAAGAGTATAGTCTCCCTTCTAACTTCTAGGCCCTAAGCACCCTCACAAAACTGAACAAAATTTACCTTCATTCAAGTAAGCCCATCTGCCCCCCTTACTTATGCATGGACTTCCCTCTCCAATTTACATCTTCTGACTTAATTGTTGATGCCTGAAATTCCTTTGAACAAGGGGAGAAACATTTTCATTCCACATTGAAAGAAAAAAATGACAAAAATGCAAAAGTCTGGCTAAGATAATACTGAGCTTAACTGAGTTTCCATTAATCACTGGGCCAAGCGGGCCCAGTCACACATTTTTGGGAGAGGATAGAGAAACTAATGTTATACTGAGGCCTACTAAGTGTCAGGCCATGGTTAACAGACGGTAAGAAGTGAGTTTCAATCAATTTGTGTAATTTCCAATGTTTTAATAAATATTTACTGAATGATTTAAGAAATAAACCTAACTATGCAATCTATCAGACATTCTCCTATGTTTGCAGAGGAGGAATTTTAAAAGCAAGAGAACATCAGGACCAAGTGGCAGGCATCACTGTCACCAGGAAAAAAAGGTCATATAAGAAAGAAAAGAGCTAAGGATAGCAGAGAAACTGTAGACTTCAACACTAACTAGAATCATGTTTTCTCTCCCATGAAAAAGACAAAGGAGAAGCAATATAGACCAGTGGTTAAGTGCACAGACTGTAGAGTCAAACTGCCGGATTTATTTATTTTTTTTTCAAAATTTTTATTCTATTTTCGTAATAAAACTCCATGCCCTAAGGAAAAAAATTTTTTCAGACTGCCTGGATTTAAATCCTAGCTTTGACATTTACTAGCTGTGGTGACACTGGGTAAATAACAACTTCTTTCGCCTCAGTTTCCTCACCCCTAAAATGGACAGCTACACTTGTCTATCTCCCTGGGTTATTGTGAGAATCGAGAGATAATACAAGCAAAATGCTTACAGTGGTACATGGCACATAGTAAATACTATTTAAACATTAACTGCAATTATCATCATTATCATAGTCTGAGATATCTGGCTTCTATCTATCAACTCAGGAATTCTGTCATACAGAAGGATCTTGTTCTCAGGAGATTCACTAATGGAAGTATTTCTATAAACAAGGGACACAAGCAGAGAAGAGGTCTGTTAGTATAGAAAACTCATGATTACTTGAGGAATAATTAAATAGATTTTAGGTATGAGTCTCATTTTTTCTCTCTCTCTCTTTTTTGGTATTTTTCTGCTTAAGTCATTCTTTCTTCATTAAGGGATGAGAGATGTCGAAAATGAGACAAAGCGTAACCAGTGTATCCTAACTACTGCTGACAGTTCAAACTATTAAGCTGGAAGGGAACACGGCAACAGTGGCTTACACAAAACTTTCAGATACTCTCCATGCCTTATACAACAAGGAACTGAGAACTTGAGGAATGCGGGACAAGCTTTCACAATAAAATCCCATCACCTCAAGGCATATTTGTAGGAGAGTTTGCTACACTAAGGTGAATATGGTGAAAATCAGGTAAGCTTTACTTTTCTAAATCAAAACTGGACTTTGGTTTCTAGGAAGAGCTATTTAGAAACATGTCCAAAAAGAATACATTTTGGATAACAAAGACAAGCAAAAGGATGACTTTCGAATACAAAATGAAATGGGCCAAGTGTAATGGCTCACGCCTGTAATCCCAGCACTTTAGGAGGCTGAGGTGGGAGGATCTCTTGAGGCCAGGAGTCTTGAACTCCTGACAACATTGTGAGACCCCTACCAATACAAAAAATTTAAAAATTAGCCAGGTGTGGTGGCACGTGCCACCTACTACTAGCTACTCAGGAGGCTGAAGTGGGAGGACTGTTTGAGCCGAGGAGTTAGAGGTAACAGTGAGCTATGAGACCACCACTGTACTCTTGCCTGGGTGACCGACCAAGATTGTGTGTGCGGGGGGGGGGGAGGCGGCAAAAAAGGAAGAAACAGAAAATTAATTAATTAATTGGTGGTAGGAGAGGCAGACTTTCAGTTTTTACAGAGAAGTGTATATATTTGTGTGTCTGTGTGTGTATAATGTATTTATATTGATAAGTTGTCTCTCACAGAAACTCGTTCTTATTGATTCACAAAGGAAATAATTCTTGGTTTCTGAATTTTTAAAATTAACTTTTGAGAAAGATTCCATTTACGTCTACTTACCAAGAGGAAAAGAGACATAAGCATATTATCAAGCATTTTATATACATTTCTCAGTTAATCTACATAATAGCCCTCTGAATACAGATGAGAAAACTGAAGTAGAGAGAAATAAAGAAACCTTCCCAAAATAATACTGCCTATCAATGATGAAATAAACTGAAGATATTTTGAATTCTAATCTCAGGCATGCTCTATGCACTTCACTGTGCTACCTAAGTTATGACAGATGTTTTAGTATCTACTTGCCTGAATGTCAACGTCTGCCCACAGAAATAAGTTGGAGCACTGGAGTAGAGAACACCGGAGGATTCAGAATCATTCCGGAGTGCTATATTTCTTCGACTGCTCAGACTGTAACCCTCAAAACCAGCTGTCCACTCTTTTTAAAAAGCAAAGATATTGAAAATTATTAGAATCTTTTAAGGAATTATCTTTAGACACATTAAATAAAACTTTGAAGTGAAAGAGACTACTTTTAAGGCTCATGGGCAAGTTCGATAAACTAAAAAATTCAGTAATAGGGTATCATGGTCAGTCCGACAAATTACAAAAAAGATCTTAGTATATTCCTGCACAATCGTGGCATGGAAAATCAAGTGTTACCTCCGATCTAATAAAACCATGGTTCGAGCTTATTCCATCCCAATTAAGAAGTAATGAGTAAGTGAATCTACATCTTTTAAAATAGTAATGCAGGAAAGAGACTAATTTCAAATCACAAGACTTTTAACAAAATGCCTCTCTCCAGATACTTCTTGAGGGTTTGGAAAATCAGTATCCTATGCAATATTTTCAATCTTTGGTTTTAGGTGATGCTAAAAATCCAGTCTAGCATTATTTTTGGACTCTGAATATAAGGACTGATGAAAACAAAATCAAATGAAGTAATATGAGTAAAAGATATGTTCCATATTGTTCTTATTAATTCAGGATTTCACTCTAGAAAAAAGGTTGTCAGTATAGCATCCTTAGCACAGAATACAAGCGTTCTAATATATAGTTAAGCTTTGGGAGTGAGAAGGTAACAGCATACCGTGAGGCACCAACGTGGAATGCCCTATCTGGGGGACGCTCCACGGACTCCACTCCTGTCGGCCATCTCCTCGGGCACAGACTCTGAACTGATAATCAACATTGGGGTCTATGTGCAATACTATGAATTCAGTTTCCGAACCTACGTATACGTCTTCAAAATGATTTGAAGTACATTTACGGAACTGGAGCCTGTAATCTTGGGCTGTAAAGTCATCATCCACCTAAGGAAAAAGGCTGTATGTTAGGCAAAAATGACTTCTCTCAGCATCTCTGCTTAAAAACATTGAATGGGAGCATTTTGGACCAAGCATACAGGCCAGTGAGCTGAATATGGGATATTTTCAGGAAGGTCATAGGAAATACGCCATCACTATTTCCCTTCTTTTCTTTATTGAACCATGTATTCTATACTTTCCAGTCTAATATAAAAATTCTGCTTCCTTTGAAGAAATGGCATGTTTTCTAATCAATGCCAAAGATAAAATATTCAAAATTAAGGATAAGTATCCCACAACTATACATCATTCATATAACTGAGAAAATTAATATCCATATTATATAAAGGACTCCTGAAAATTAACAGGAAACAAGCTACCAGACATAAAATGGGCAAAAAGTTACAGTTCTTTTAGAATTTGTCTATCAGGTTTTCGGGTTCTCACTGGAAGACCTGAAAAGAAAACAAACAAAAAATGGGCAAAAGACATGAATAAGAATTCTACAGAATAAGAAATATATGGCCTGGCGTGGTGGCTCATGCCTGTAATTCTAGCACCCTGGGAGGCCATGGCAGAGGACTGCTTGTGGCCAGGAGTTCAAGACCATCCTGAGCAACAGCAAGACCCCATCTCTACAAAAAATAAAAAAATGAACCAGGTATAGTGGCACGCGACTGTAGTCCCAGCTACTTTGGAGGCTGAGGCAGGTGAATCACTTGACTCTAGGAGTCTGAGGTTGCAGTGAGCTGTGATGATGCCACTGTACTCTAGCCAGGGTGACAGAGCGAGACTGTCTCAAAAAAAAAAAAAAAAAAGAAATGTAAATAGTCAAAGAAAACATATAAATATACAACTTCATTTCTAATATGGAAAATGCAACCTAAAACCACAATGCAATACGATTTCGGCAAAAATGTAAAGTTTCACAATGCAAAGTATTGGTCAAGATGTAGATTAAGGGCCAGGCACAGTGGCTCACGCCTATAATCCTAGCACTCTGGGAGGCTGAGGCAGCAGGATCGTTTGAGCTCAGGAGTTCGAGACCAACCTGAGCAAGAGTGAGACCCCGTTTCTACTAAAAAATAGAAAGAAATTGGCTAGACAACTAAAAATATATATAGAAAAAATTAGCCAGGCATGGTAGCACATGCCTGTAATCCCAGCTACTCGGGAGGCTGAGGCAGGAGGATTGCTTGAGCCCAGGAGTTTGAGGTTGCTGTGAGCTAGGATGACGCCACGGCACTCTAGCCCATCTAGCCCAGGTGACAGAGCGAGACTCTGTCTTGGGGAAAAAAAAAAAAGAAAGAAATCCTTAATTCATTGAGGTAAGTCTGGGAAACACATGATGGGGGAAAAACGTTGTGATACAGAGACTTTAAAAAGTACCTTCAAAACTGTATTTCAAACTGGAAGAGCTACCTCAGTTCACGTTCCCTGTGACTTTATTTTAATTGTAAAGCGGAAGGGATTTTTCTTTGAGGAGAGAAGAAAATATTCAATGGTAGTTAAAGAAAAAATTTTAAAGGCCCCAAAATATCAAATCCATAATGTGGAAGCTACTTCTACAATTCTGAATTACATACCTTACACCATCGGACTATGATGCCTCCAGGTTTCTCTACCAGTTCTTCTATCTGTACTGGTGGGCGAGATGCTACTGTTCCATGCTTAAAAATGCGGTCTTTCACTATGTTAAGAACTGAGTCATCCAACTGAGCAGATAAACAAGGCACATCAACCAACAAAGGCACTTCTGGTAAGCTGAGGAAACAAAGCTCAGTTCATGAGACTTTAACCTGAGAGTTAAAGATACAAGGACTATTTTAGAGCAGTCACATGCGTGAAGGATCCTGAAGCCCAGTAAGTGATTCTCACGGCAGTGAGGCCTTTGCAAGGTGTTCCATAAAGATTCTCTTCTTAAATAAATATAAGCAAGACAGAAAATTGGTAGAATCACAACTGTCAAGCTTATACCAAAACATCTGCTTTACTGAAATATGATTCAATTTCAATGACATGTTCAGAATTTCTAAAATTTAACAATTCGCTTATACATTGGAATTGAAGAAAATCTGTAGAAATACTATAACAAAGATTGCAGTCACAACTATTTCACACTAGTAATAGTGGTAATGGGCAGTGAAACCTTGAAAAATATATCCTCTATCTCATTTTTTTTTTTTTTTTTTTTTTGAGACAGAGTCTCAACTGTGTTGCCCGGGGCGAGTGCCATGGCGTCATCCTAGCTCACAGCAACCTCAAACTCCTGGGCTCAAGTGATCCTCCTGCCTCAGCCTCCCGAGTAGCTGGGA
>CAUYSK010097929.1:0-11841 GCA_963575035.1 Avahi laniger | reverse complement strand
AAGTAGCGGTAGAAGGTAAAGAATACTTGTTTGGACCGGATGCGGTGGCTCACGCCTGTAATTCTAGCACTCTGGGAGGCCAAGGCGGGCGGATCGTTTGAGCTCAGGAGTTCGAAACCAGCCTGAGCAAGAGCCAGACCCCGTCTCTACTAAAAATAGAAAGAAATTAATCGGACAACTAAAAATACATAGAAAAAATCAGCCGGGCATGGTGGCGCATGCCTGTAGTCCCAGCTACTCAGGAGGCTGAGGCAGGAGGATCGCTTGAGCCCACAAGTTTGAGGTTGCTGTGAGCTAGGCTGACGCCACGGCACTCTAGCCCAGGCAACACAGTGAGACTCTGTCTCCAAAAAAAAAAAAAAAAAAGGAATAGTTGTTTGAAGTGTCCATCTACCCCTTCCTCCCTTCCCTATCCCCACAAACCCCTCCCACTTCCATTCCACTGCAGGCGACTGTCTTACCCACCCACTCACCTCTCTTTAGGTGCCACGGGATTTCTTGCTGCCAGTCTCTCTGGCTCACAGGAAAATATCTTTTGTACTTACTAATAGTCCACTTACAGGAATAGGCCCAGCTATATAATTTGCAGGGTCCAGCATAAAATGAAAATGTAGGACTTCTCATTCAAAAATTATTTGGAATTTTAAGACAGTAACAGCAGAACATGAAACCAAGCACAGGGCCCTTCTGAGCCCACGCGTGTCATGTACCCATGAAACCGACCATACTTAATAACATAAATGATTTTTCCCTCTTCCCACCCTGTCTTTTGTCTTTCCAATGCTCTCTTCCCTGTGACACACACCAAAAGGACTCCTTATGAAAGGAAGAATCATTGAATATTATTCAGACATAGAATCTCAGTACTGCAGGAATTTAGAGATCTAGTTCAATCCTCTCATTTTAAAGGTGATTTAACTACATTCCAGAGAGAGGAGGTGACTCTCCCAAAGTCTCCAGCTAATTATGCCACAGACTGGACTGGAACTAAGCATTCTAATCTATGAGGCCAAAACTTGCTCTCTCGCATGGACTCCGTGAGAGATATCTTGAGGAAAAAGCTTTCGTGTCTATTCAAGACATGTGTTCCACTTTCTCTATGAGAACAGGGAGCGTGTTTGTGTTACTTACATTTACATAGTACCAGCTCAGTAAATGCTGGGCACCGTGCTCAATGTTTTATGTATAATATCTCAGTTAACAACAATCTCAGAATATCATTACTATTTTCCCCACTTTTCAAGTGAGAAAAATTCAGGATCAGAACTTGAATTTTATTAAGTAGAAAGGTAAGAGTTTAAGCAAATCTGTGATTCAAAAACCCATTCCCTTTTTACCACATCATCCTTGAATTTTAGGGAGGCTGAGTGAGCCTGTATTCCCTAAACATTGGTCTTGTATTTGGTCAGCTCTGAATGCTCTTGGGAACTCTTTCCAGGCTGTCCCTGTTCTTCTGTTGATAATTTATTGGGCTAGTTTCCACCTTAGGGCCTTCGCTCCATGCTATTTCCTCTGCTTGGAACACTCTTCTTCCAGATATTCCCATGAAAAACAGGACTACCTGTCACATAGGTAGTGGGGGATCTGATCATATCATGCAGGGTCTTACAGGCCATTGTAAAGACATTGGCTTTTTATCTCTGAGTGAAATGAGAGCCATTGCAGCATTTTGTGCAGAATAGTGACATAATCTGACTTAGATTTGTAATGGTCCTTCTGATTGCTGTATTGAAAAAGGGAGTAAGAGGGTAGGATAGAAGAGGTAGAAATTAGGAGCTTTTTTAGGGGGTTATAGTAATCCAGGGGAAAGACAACAGTGGCTCAGACTGAGGTGGTAGCGGTGGAAGTGATGGGAAATGGTTGGATTCTGGAGTTACATGTATATGCAAGCATTATACATTTAGCTTTTTATTATGGAAAATTTCAAATATGTAAAGAAGTAGGGGGAAGAGTATAATGAAGTCCCATGTTCCTACTAGGTACCCAGTGAACCTATCATGTGTTATCATGTGTCAGACACTCAACAGCTGCAAAAATTATCAGTTTGTACCAATCTTGTTTCTCATAGAAATCTCTTTCCACTTCCTCCCCAACCCTAGATTGGGGGAAAAGTAATTTGAAACAAAGCCCAGGTACTGTATCTCATGTGTAAATATTTCAGCTTTTGCTATTTCAACTGCTTCTAACTAACTTCCCCGCCCCGCCCCCCACCCCCCACCCCCCACAGGCTGCTATCTACCCCATGGCTTCTGCTTGCTCATTGTTTCATATACTCATGATTTCTACTTATTGTCTGCCCTCTTTGTCCTCTTTAAACTTTTTTCCTTCCTACCAACTACTAACTGTATTTCTCAAATTGAAACTTTCTAAAAAGAGGTACTCCTAGGTTCAGTTAGTTGCTATTGTTCCTTTTTTTTTTCCCCCCCAAGACAGGTTCTCGCTCTGTCACCCAGGCTAGAGTGCAGTGGTGTCAGCCTAACTCACAGTAACCTCAAATTCCTGGGCTCAAGTGATCCTCCTGCCTCAGCCTCCTGAGCAACTGGGTCTACAGGCACGCCCTACCACACTCAGCTAATTTTTCTGTTTTTTGTGGAGATGGGGGTCTCATTGTTGCTCAGGCTGATCTGGAGCTCCTGGCCTCAAGCAACCCTCCCACCTTGGCCTCCCAAAATGCTAGGATTACAGGCATGAGCCACTGCACCCAGCCTCTTCCTTCTGCACAGACCTCATAAACTGGCTAAATTGTGGTAGATTAGCTGTTTTGGGTCAGGTACCCTCTTTTGGCCAAGCAGAATGGCATAATGACAAGGTCAGTTTCCTGAAAAGGGGTTGTTGACATGGCAGTTACTTAGCAAATAATAGACTATTCTCCAATAGTAAAAAATAGTGGAAATTTAGTACTAGAAAGGATAGAAATTGTGAAAAAAGTAAGTCTGCAGTGAGGCTAGAAATAGATAAATGACCAACCACTGAATCACCATTATTTTATATTCTGACTTATTTGGATTTCTATTCTTGGGTGCCACTAAAGAATTAACGGATATTTTTTAAAATATATTTTTGTTTATAACAGGCCGAGTAATAGCATAGATCATAATGTACCAGACTGAAAGTCAGGACCTACATTTAATTCTTCTGTTGATCATGGGCTTTGTACATTAGACAAGCTAATAAATTCTTTGTCGCTTAATCTCTCCACCCCTCAAATGAGATTAATACCTGCCCTTTTCCTATTTCACATATGCAGAGGAGTAAGATTAGAGAGGTAAAAGTACATTGAACTTTTATGAAAAAAAGCATGTGAAAATCTAAATAATTACTATTTCCTATATGAAAATTTTTATGAAGTTTTAAAATCAACAGTGGATTTAAATTTTTATTTTTGCAAAAGATTACATATTTTCTAATTTGTTAATTTCCTTTGTGTACTCAAACATTTTTCTTCTTAGATTGTAATGTATCTTTCATATGTATATACCACTTAGGATAGTGGTAAGAATCATGTAAATGTTAGCTGTTATCTACAACAGTATGAAAAATTTGTCAAACAAAAATCCATAGAGTGGCAGTTGCAAATGCTTAAAAAATGGACCTTTCTTTACTTCCTAATACACATCCTGTTAAAATGCAGTTGCTTGAAGCTCATAAAATAGTATATCATGTGAAAATATGCATAAAAAGAAACTTTGGGCCCTAACACATTGGAAGTGTTTGGGCTTATGGTGGGGTTGGGAAGAGGAGGGCTATTAAAAATGATATTTTGGTATCTGATAGTGCCATTGTTCTCAAAGACTGGTTAGTGTGGACAGGCTACATCAAAATCACCAGGAAGTTTTCAAAAATTCCTGGTTCTATTAGAGATTCTGATGTAGTAGATCGACAGCGGAAATTAAGAATGCAAAAATTTTCAAAATTTCTCAGGTGATCTCGATTTTCATCCAGGTCTAAGAATTACTAACAGTGTAGAAAGATATAATACAATCATGTAACTTAGCACATCATTCGTTTCCTGTCATCTTATTCAAAGTGTTATATGTATTGGGAAATATCTACCTCTGGAAAAGAGGAGTGGGAGATATCTATCAAAATCAGAATGAATTATAATTATCTCTGGATTGCGGGTTTATGGAAATATTTATTTTGCATTTTTTTCTTATTTCTAAGTTTTCTGATTGAGCATATATTACTTTTATAATAATAAATGTTACCAAGGAAATTAGTCACAACCAGTAAAGATTTTAAAGAGCCCCATATAGCCCATGTGTTTAGTTTGCCAAATGTGAAAAGAAAAAAAAGTCTTTCAATGTATATATCACACTGGTTTTTTTTTATTTAAAGGAGAGGCTACCTATAAAGCAACATGGGAATAATATTAACAATATTTATTCTTCTGTTTTTAAAAATGTTGCACATTCTTTTAAATGCTGATAAATACATATCTTAGAGAATGTAAAAGAGATTAAATCCTAATTAGCTTTTACTTCTTTTGCTTTGGCAATAATGGAAATATACCAATGTGTGTAAAAGGATTAAACAGTCAGTACCCTTGAAGGAGAGAGAAAAACAGCTCTGATACAATATAGATCTTCCATCTAATTTGTAGTCTGGGCTGTGCTCCAAGAATGACGCTCATTGCTTTTTAAAGATCCTCTTTGCTTCTACTCCTTCATATGTGTAAGTCTGAAATGTGTTAACAAACAAGAAAGAATTTAGCATTAAGATTTAAGTCTAAATTAAGAAAAATATTAGTATTGTTATAGCTTTAAATGAGTTTATACTATTTTTTCTTGTACTTGATAGCAACATTTTATACAGATATAGGATGCACCCATTAAAAACACATTTGGTTTGTAGTCATTTACATTTTCAGTTAAAATAGGCACTGATTATTTGGTGTATACATATATAAGTTCTCTTCATTAAATAGGCATCAGAAAATATCTACACTGCATTTTTAAAATATTAATAGTAAATTTTACAAGAAAAGAAGTAGTCTGTTTACTGAAGATATACTCAGCTATGACAAAAAATTATTATTATGTAATCATTTTTGCGTTTGGAAAATAGTTATAAATCTTTTTACAACGCACCTGGACTAGTTCACCACCTATAATTTCTCGGACAACAGTCACTTCCTTTCCATTGTCTAGCCGTGTGAATTTTCCAACATGTTTATTTCCCTCCAGCTTCCAGGTCCCCTACATAACAACAACAGCAAGGCATGTATTAGGGTCTTACACATGTTAGGCACGGTTCTGAATTCTGTAGATCCACTTTTTCATCTAATCTTCACAGTGACCCTGTGAAGTAGATACTATTCTCTCCACTTTACAGAAGAGGAGATTGTAAAATGGCACAGTAATTCACCCAAAGTCACAGAGTCAGGATTGAACCTAGGCCATGGGGCTCTGGAGTATGTGTTGGTAACCATTATGCTTGTCTTCCTTGATAATTTGCATATGCTGCATTTTAAGGCAGTTGAGAGGGCTTCTTTTTCTAAATCTTCCATGTTAAGAAAAGTGTCCAGGCTGGGCGCAGTGGTTCACGCCTGTAATCCCAGCACTCTAGGAGGCCGAGGCAGGAGGATCACTTGAGCTCAGAAGTTTGAGACCAGGCTGAGCAAGAGCAAGACCACATCTCTACCAAAAATAGGAAAATTAGCTGCGTGTGGTGCCACGCATCTGTAGTCCCAGATACTTGGGGGACTGAGGTGGGAGGATTGCTTGAGTCCAGGAGTTTGAGGTTGCAGTGAGCTATGATAATGCCACTGCACTCTAGCCTGGTCAACAGAGCAAGATATGTCTCAAATAAATAAGTAAATAAAGAGTGTCCAGAAATTTAGTCATGGTTCAAATTAATTTCATGGGGAGGCTAACAACCCATGCTTGTTTTAATTTATATGATTGTGGTGATAATTAAAAATGGCATAATTGATAAAGTATTCAACAGTTGTCACTGCAAACATATAATTTAACTAGAAAAGTTCTGAGGCTAAAAACAGTTTTAAAAATACCAGTTGAAAATGATGACTTCCTAAAATTTTTTATCTTAACCATGAAAAGGTACAGTTCCAATGATCTTCCACGTGGCATTAGACCTTTCCGTTTGGTTACTCACTCATCCATTACTTTATTCACTTATTTTATTATTTCAGTATACTTACTAAATGGCTATTTCATTGAAGATATGTAACTCTAAAAGCTTTTGTTGCTGTCAGGTGTGTAAAGTCGAACTTTAAATTTCTTTATGGATAGGTCTATACTAAGTCATTCGAAGGATATTTTTCCAATTCTTATTGTTCAATCCAGATTCTTCACAGATGTGTATGAAAATAAAAGCATTATTTTAAATACCCTGCCAATCCGTGCAATATATAATGTGGACAAACTTCATTGGTTCCTTCAGTAAATGAAGGTGACCCGTTGTAATTAAACCATCCAGTGATGTAAAACAGAAATCATTTGAGTATTGAGTAGAAAAATCAAAAATGCATTGCTTATAAAAAATTTCTTACACTGAGTTCAGTTCCGTCTGGTAGGCTGTAATTAAAGGCGACACCAAGTTCAAAAACAATTTCAACATCTCGAAAAGTGCTTGATTCTTTGACTGTGAATTTATTTCCTTCTTGTGTAATTGTCAGTTTCAAGTTGTCATGAGCTGCAATCTTCCTTTTCACTATATTAATACCTGTAAAAGGAAAGATGTTGGAGAAAATAAAGTAAGAATGCCATAGAAAGTTTTTATTTTTCCTACTTATGTTTTGGCGGGGGTGGGGGGAGGACTTGATAGCATTGCCTTTTCACAAGAGCATTCAGATTGCCTCTGTAGAAAAAGGTTCAGTGTCAATCAGATCAAGAAAACTGATGTTTTTCTAAAACCGAAGAAAAATTAAATGAAGTACAGAATTACTGAATGTTAGAGCTGAGTAATTTCAATAAAATTAACAAACTTTTTGTTTCAGTGTTAAGTCAAATTCTGGAAATATCAAATATTAAAAGGTGTATTCATGTACTTATAAAGAAGCACAACTTTGATTCTGAACATACAGCACTTTTTTCTTAAATGCCCCTTTGCTGTCCATAATGGCTTTTACATTTTGAACCTTGTAATTCTGTTTGCTTTTTGTAGCATTTCTGATTGACACAAAAATGGGAAAATTAGCAAATTTTATAGCCAAATTTACTATTACAAGAATGTACAAGTTCTATAAATTTAAACTTGGAATCTCTAAAGTATAGGATGTAATTGATGCAGATTTTTCCTTTGGGGGAATGACACAAATTTGTTTGCCCAACTTGTACAGTATCTGGGCTGCCAGAGTAGTGGTATAGATTTATAAATCTGTTAAATTAAAACACTCAGAGAAAATACATAGCTTTTCAAGATTATTCCCAAAGTTTTGTAAGTCATAGGAGATGAGAATTAAATCTAATATATTCAGAGCTATAAGTTTTGATAGAACTCCTTTCCATTATTTTATTATATGGTCTCTGTTTTTCCATCTCCAAGAATTTAATGTTTTAAAACCTGGAAGTTATCATTACCCTGCCATTTTCTTACTCCAAACAAACAAGCAAACAGACAACAAAAATGTCAATTTTCAATGACAGAGGTACAGTCAACAGTTAAAGAGTGAAGGAAACCTATCTGGATCTTTTTTGTGTTCAGAGTACAGCACTCAAAGAATCTTTTCTTCCACTAATGAGACAGTGGATTCTTTTTCCTATAAGAGGTGAGAATATGGTTTCCCAACTCCAAACCATCACGGCTTCTGGATCCTTGCCATCATCACGTCAGGAGCCATCCCTAAGCCCAGAGGTTTAGGAGTTAGGAAGGAAAAATGTCTGTGAGAAAGCAAAGAATGAGCCATGAAGGAACGAAGTCTTTACCCATTTTTTCCATTAAGTTGTCAAAGTTCTCACTCCGGTCTGCCTTCCAAGTACCCTCAAATGCCATGATCTCAGTTGAGTCAGCCTCTAGGTAACCAGGGTTCCAGGTCTGTACTTAACAGAGAATTTATTCTATTTTTTATCTTAGAAACATCTTTGTACTGTGATATGGAAGTTTTAAAGTTCAAGAGATACCTAACTACTCTAATGCTAACTCATTCTAATTTCTCTTTCCATAAATTCCTTAGATCTTCTGAAATTCAACTGAATTAAAACATGATAAGCATACTTACTTTGTCTTAAACTACAATTTGTGGGCATGTTTATTTCAAGAATTAGAATGCATGCTGTCTGAAGATAGTTTTTTTGTTTCTAAATACAAAGTGCATACTATATTGGAGGTAACATAATTTATAGCATGTATCAAATAACAGCTGGGAAATGAGATTATTAATGACCAATCCCTTTTTCACAACAGCAATTACCTTATAAAGTAAGAATTTATGATCAAATACAATTGAAAAGTTAAAGTTAAGATTATTGAGACAGAAAATGTATTTTCTAATAGGTCCTTTTGCATTGTGTTTAGAGTTGCGAGGAGTTTGAATAAATATCGTGGCACCTTGTACAGTGCATGACACACTCACTGTAAGTATTAATATTCATTAGATTTTTGTTTCGGTCTTGAATGTGATAGGCCACTGAGCAAAAATTCAAGAGGTAGAAATGTGACCAGATAACATGAAAACTTTCATAAGAGAAAGAATCAGCTTTGAACAACTGTCACGTGCAGAGAGAGCAAAAGGCAGATTTTAGCTATGCCGTTCATTAAAATCATCCCTTTCTTTGGTTCTCACTCCCTCTCATCCCAAACCTGGTAGAGTCAGAAGCCACAGCTCGGCATGTGTTGGGTGGGGTCTAGCAGACAGCTGGAAAGGTACAAAGACAAGGTTATCACAGCTCTCCCTCCCTGCTGCCACCTTCCATCCTGGAGCAGGCCTGAGCTGGGGGAGGAAAAACTTTAACTTAGTGTGAAGTGCAGGTTATTAACAAGTTTTAAGATGTTAATTATTATTAATAAAAAGAGTCTATTACTGAATGTGACCAGAGAACATCTTATTATAACTAAGGGAAAACAGAGAAGCTATAGGACCTGCCCAAGATATTATTCAGGGTTGAGGGAGATGTATCTAACAAATTTGAATAGGAAATTGGGGAATAAAAACCTGGGTTTTTAATTTTTGATATTTTAAATTTTTTTTTGGATTTTTAAAATTTATTTTTTGATAGTTTTTATCTTGAGTTTCCCACTTTTTATTTTATTAGGTAAAATAAGAAGGTAAGCACATTAGAAAGCAAACTACCTTCTATTAGCTCTATTATTTCCTTAAAAAAGAAAAAGACATCAGAACTCACATAGGAGAGAAAGGTCATAATAGTGGGAATTCCTTTACATTAATAACTTTAGCTTTATTACAAAAATTTTGTATATTGTCTTTGTTTTTCTTTTTGTCAAAGATAACGAAACCATTATCATTTAGAAACCATCAACCTGGTGTACTTTCAACTTGGAGGGAAGTATAAAAGTTTATGGTTATTCAAAAGCCAAGGACGAAATAGTCTCTCCGGTAATCCACTGTTTATGGCAATTTATGAATTTAGGAGGCTATGGATGGTTACATTCTTTCTTTCTAGGTTAGAAAGATGGGTATATCTGGTCACTGAAACAGAAATGTGGTGCAGTGAAAAGAACATGTGTTTTAGAACAAAATGACTTGGGTTTCAGTACTGCCTACGACACCCGTTGCTATGCAGGACTTTGGTCAGATTACTCAACCTCTTTGAGCCTCGATTTTCTCCCCTGTAAATGAAGATAATAATAATACCTGATACACAGAGTCTTATGGACAGATTGTGTAAAGCACCCACTGAGAAACTGGTAGATATCAGGTCCTAAATAAACTTTAGTTTCTTTCCTTATTCTCTGAGAAAGAAAATCCAACAGCAGTTAACAGTGTCTTAGAAACATCGTAGGTCCCAAACCGCTTTGATATTTCGTGAAGAAAATCCGTGTAGTTCTTGTGTTTATTAGAAAGTCACCTAAAAGTTATTTAGGTATTTTGTGACTTGTACTAGTGACCAACTTGGGCATGGGGATGCCTTGGATTTGCCTATTAAGTATATCAAAATGCTGTATCTCCTTCTGGGAAAACATCATTCCACGATGGGCTCTCAGAGCAACTGAAATAAAAGTGCCTGCCTCAAGAAGGAAGATGGGCAAGAAGAAACTAGAATGGCTTCTAACCGCTGTCCACCTAACAGTGCCGTCCAGACATGACACCTCGCCCTTGTCTCATGGCCACTATAAGCTTCTCAGAAGGAGCAAAATAGAAAAGCAAATAGCACTTGTACTCACAAACTTTCTAACAAAATTAGCACACTACACTTTCAGTCTTACATTTATCAGTGGCAGGGCACTAATTTAAAGTCAGTTTGGAAACCATGTTATCTCTGTAGAGTGGCATCATTAGATTTTTTTTTTTTATGCCCAGATCACATTGTTAACATTACACTTTTCCTTCTCCAACTCCCCAACTCTATAGCTTTTCAATTCTTATCACTTACCTGGGCTCCATCTAGAAAAGGTTATGTAGAACCTACGGGCCAGTTTCCCCACAGACCTTGCCTTCTGGTGGTATGATTGAGCCACCCAGCTGAGGGCAGACCCAGCCCTTTATTTTCTGCTCTGAAAATACTAGAAGACTTAAGAGCGCTGCACTTTGGAAAGTGAGTGGATTAAGTGCGTATGTGCTTGTGGGTGCAGACGCCATGGAGGGAGAGCGACAGCTACACCCACTCCCTCTGGGCTCTGCAGTCCACAGCACCCACTGAGTGGTCTGGAAGAAGTAGAAAGCAGCAGAAACTTCTGCTGATCTCTATTCCAGTCCTCCAAGGGAAAATACAAACCACGTTCTTTAACCTGGCTTACAAAGCTCCTACTTACATCTTCTAGTGTCTTTTCCTATTCCCTGCTGTGTACTCCAAGACCTAGACATGCTAAACTTCTTGCAGTCCCCAATCCCCTGACACCCATGCTTCTGTTGCTTCAGGTCCCAGCTCGCACACTGATTGCTCAAAGAAGCCGACCTTGAACTACCAGCAGTGAGTCAGGTAACCCTCCTTCTCTCAGGTATAATGACCTTTGAAAGGTTTGGAGTAGCTCATTAAAGATAAAAACAGCTGACCTGTGATAACCGAGGGAATAGTATTAATATTATTGTGAAGTCCAGAGACATCCTTAGCAAAGGACAGCGAGACGGTGAGAGCTCGTCTCAAAGGAATAGCTTCCTAGAGATCACAAAAATCCTTTTACCCAAATGTATAGGAGGGAGTGTTTCTCTAGAGTATTATTTTTATATATCATTAATGAGAAATTGCATTTTAAGGCGTTTTCTAATCACCTCAGAATTTTAGATTGTTTTTTTTTCAGCATATTATGGGGGTACATATATTTAGGTTACGGATGTTGCCCTTGCCTCCCCTGTTCCCCCCAAGTCCGAGTTTCAAGCGTGTCCATCCCTCAGATTGTGCGCATTGCACTCTTTGAGTATGCAAATACTCTTGTTTTGAAATTTTAAAATTACTTGGTAAATTCATTATTGTATCTAAACTGTCATCCCTAAGCAGTACTCCAGCGCAGAACCATCCATCAGAACTGTCTACACACACCTGTGTCGTGGCTGTGAAGGCCACCAAGGATTACAGCTCACATCTCTCACCACTGCAGGGCAGCCTCAGGCATCACAGATATTAAGGATGATGTTCTGTGTCACTTAGGAGAGACTCAGCTATGCAGCTGATTTTTAAAAAATGGTCATGTGGTATCATTAAGAGAACACTAAATATAGAGACATTTTACAAATAAAAAATGTTACATGCTCACATTTTAAAA